>ML179152.1:34228-53747 GCA_004369135.1 Dendrothele bispora CBS 962.96 | reverse complement strand
GTACTTGCTTAGGTTATGAAACCATAACTATGAAAACTGTTTCTGTGTAGTCTGGTACACAGTTAGTTACAATGATAGTTTAACCGAAGTGTCTAGTTATAGAGTAGGACAGCATTAGGGTCTTCCGTATTCTGCTGATAGGGAGGTGACTGACTAGACAATGGTTCACTCTGCCTCGACCTAGCAGACATATAACTCTGACAGTTGAGTTATAGTTTTGAGTTTAGCCTGGGGCAATAAGTCTACAAACCAAAAGACGGACGATGAGGCCTTTGTTCAGCAAGAGGGGACGCGTAGAAGTGCCGTAGTCAGAAAATGTTACCGTTACCCGGCTACCTGTAAGTTCGTCCCCGGCCACAAATGAAGCCGGGGGTCAGTGGAAAGTTAGAACGTAACGCACAAGGACCTGGTTTATAATGACTTGTTGCCCGGTCACGTAAACGGAAGACCGCACGAGATGCCAGGGACGGTGACCTTGCAAGACGGTAACATAAGTGAAGGTTCATACACCGGGTCCGGAACTGTTGAAAACATTGTGCATTACGTTGCTGTTTAACCTGGACGCGTTTACCACTATAAAAATTCTTGTATTAAACATCCCAAGCACTGGCTGTTCGAAGTGAAGTGGATAGAAAACGAAGTTAGAGACTGTCGAACTTGTTACCCGTATAGTGGCGACGTTTTCTAGATCGACTGTAACCGTCATTGTGGGGACAACTGTACAAACATGGCCATGAGGGAACGGGGAGGGGAGACGTGTTGAACTTACTTAGACCGGCTTCGTCTTATTGTTGACTAAATGGAGTTTGTAGTTGCCTCAGATCGACGGGAGGTCATTCGTACTGAGTGAGTTGTGTAATACCTGCTTCATTTTGGTAGGCAGTTTTTCTTATGTTGGAACGAGTTAAAGCACGACGGAGGTTTAGAAGGTTTCGTAAGACCCTAAATAAGGCGTTTGTATGTCCACGACGACGACTTCTGGACAGTCGACATAGACGTTCACTGAACGAACTATGGAAGGACGGAGCATACTTGGGAGGGAGGGGAGAGGGACTGAGTAAACTAGATGAAGTTATACTTCAATTACTTGACTAGTTGCTACGGTAAGGGTTTGTGTGGACACTGAGTTGGCTTCTTTTCAAGAAACTGAGTGGTTAGTGTTGTCTACTGTAGTTGATACGGTTTCTAGTCTGTCTTTTCGATGTGGGACCAGCATCACGAAGACCACGACTACCACATGTGATACGGCTTTATACGTTTTACCTATCGGGATGGTACCGTGCTGAGTAGTTGCTTACGGACTCTTGTTGCCTGTTTGGACGTTAAAACTAACATAGTTGGGAGTAACCATATGACTTTTTCTTGTTTGTTTCTCTGCTGGGTTTGCCGATAGCACGTTATCGGGACCTCTCAACGTACGAGTTTAAATAGTGAAATGATAAAGAGTTGGCAGAAGAGTTTACCCGATGACATGCCTTAGACTAGGGTGGTAGTGTCTTACCGAAGGCCTTTCCGAAAGCATGATTGTTATTACGGAAGTAAGACGCACACCGTTACCTCTTTCGATTTAGATACCCCTTTTTGAGATACCCAACGCTCACAACTGTATAGTTTACGAAAGGGAAGACAAGTGGCTCGGTGTAATACCAACTTTGAGACCGCAGTTCCACGACCTCCATCTTATAAACTAACCGAAGCTTACTAGATGGCGAGATACTCTATATTTCATGCTGTACCGTTTAGTCAGAGACTTCTTAAAGTTAGGGATTACCCGTAGGATCGTCCACTATGAGATAGAGGGGACAACACCTAGGAGATGAAACGTCTGAAACTATATGGAGTTTGACTTCTACTATAACTTGATAAACCACGTAAATAGAGAGTAAACCTTGTCCGTCTGCTAAACAATGAGGAACCCGAAAGTGGACGACCTGAAGTTTCTTTTTACAGAGAGAAGATGTCAACCACAGCGTCTTTGAAGTACCAGTAGTTACGGTAATTTAGGGACTAACCTAAGGTGCCAGGGTTTGGAGCAGTCAGAGGTTGAAAAGTGAAACCATCACTTAACCATAGATAACGTAGTCTCATGTGGATACAACCATACTGAAAGGTCACACCGTTAAAGAGTAGCAAGAGATCCCACTAACGTGGGGTGATATTGTATTTCCTCTTTTTTCGATAGAGACAAAGAGTACCGTAGGAAGTGGAACTTAGATACTAACCGACAGAGGGACAACTACTTCCAGCTTATTAAATGTACCCAACGCACCTGGGTGTAGAGTAAATACCGACACTCCAACATGATCTGTGGAGGGAGAGACGACCTTTCTTTAAAGCCCTACAGGTCTATTCGAAAAAGGCGGCTGATGAGCCGGAAAGGTTATCAAGTCAACAACGTCGAAATAAAAGCCTCTGACCATAACGTGGGTAAGATAAAGCAGCGGAGCTTGAGCGATGTGCGATGGAATAGATACGGTATCTTGCAGGATTACTATGGATACACATATTTCGGTAGTCTCTCTCACGGCTCGAAGTAGCCTTCCCGAGGTTGAGTACCAAGTGTCTAGATAACCTGCAATACCTTTGTTTGAGATGGGGCAAGTTACGACGGTGAAGGGAGACAACAACTAGATGACTTACGACTTCGTCGATTTCATAAAGTACTGTTCTACTTTTTCAGCGAAGGTATGACCCAGCTCCTTGTCTATCCATGGCGCAAGGCTTTTTGCATGAATGATGTTATGTCTTTTCTTGGGTTGTTGCTCCCGTGACCAATGGCTGTGTTTCGTTACACATACGCTGTTATAAACCCACTAGGCGTTGGGTTTTGTAGCATTTCGTAAGTGTTTCGATTAAACACCACTAGTGGGTGAGCGACAACTTGCAGAGGCGACCCGACTGTTAGTGTCCCATAGGCAAGGTAAACTTCTTGCAGATACAGCGAAAACGTATAGTCGATAACTTTTAGGCCTTGTACGCATGAGGTTGTTGGCTAATGCGTAATCAATAACTGTAGTGCTAGAGCCATGAAAAGAAGTTGCTCTGTCAGCGGTCGGGCCAAGTTTCATGCAGCCATTAACAATTGAGTATCCCGTTGATTGTAGTTCCCTTAACAATCTTGAACCTCTTCCGCAAGTGGTGGTGTCCGAAGACGACCGAGTCTCAGCAGTGTTGGTTTGTGTGATACCAGTTCGAGCATTCAGATCACCCATGATCAGAACTGGTAGGCTCATCGAGTACGTTGCTATGAGAATACGGAGGAGATGTTCAAATGGATGGACATCCGTGAACTCCATCCATGAAGTGCTATTGACAGGGAGAATGTAGGCGTTTACTAAAATGCATTGCTGAATCTCTAACGAAAGGATATCAGTGGAGCTCAAGTCATTGCGGACCGATGCGTTCAATTCAGTGCGGGCAAATGTAATCACCCCACCCCATGGACGTCGCAAGTCTTTCGGACCCGGCCTGGACTTAACGAACATTTGGAAGCCATCAGGTACTTGGATACATTCATGTTCATTTGGACGGAGATGGGTTTCCTGATAAAAGATAACATCGAAGTTTTTGAAGTCATTTTTGAATTCGGGGCGCTCAAGCTTAACCCTTAGGTCCCCATTTACATTTAACATCTTCACGCGAAGAAGATTGACACAAACAGAGCCACCACCATCATCATCATTGGATACAGGTAAATCATTACATGAAGTACTGGGTAATAATGAAATACTAGATGAACTATTTTGGTAGTTTAATGAGCGGCTACGTAATGAGCGACTATGTTGGAGCGAAGATATAATGATAGGTGAGGGGGAGGGAAAATGACCATTTTTGAGTGCCCCATTCAAAAACCCAGGCTTACAGAAACATTTTCATAACCTTTGGGGGGTTCGGCGTGCCACTCGTGATAGAAAGCCAAAGCTTCCGCCTCAGATTTCCAGGACAGGAACAAGGAGTTGGGACCGCCGCGTCTGCCACGAACTTGTTGGGAGAGACGAGTAACGTTGCGGAGAAGCCTCATGATGGCAATCGCAGCCTCGTTCAAATTCCTCCATGTAGAAAGGTCAATGGGTCCCACCATGACGGAGTAACTCATTGGCAAATTATGAGCTGGGCCAGTAGCAGTAAGAACCGGAGCAGGAGCAGGCGCAGGCGTGGAAGTAGGAGTAGATGTGGGTATGGGCATGGCCGGTGCAGGAGCTGGTGTCGGCAGCAAAGTGGTAATGGGAGAGGATACCGCAGGAGCACTGGTGGTTGCAATAATCGTGGGGATGGGAGCAGAAATGGGCATCCGAATGTCACCACCTTGAGAACTGTCCGAGCGCGGGCGTTTGCAAGTCGTCAAACGTCCGATTCACGTGTGAAATTATTTTGAAGTAGCCGAAGCGTCGCCTGGCACACAAATTCGAATCATCCGTGTCGTGAATCCTTTCAGGATCTTTTCTCATCATCTTTCTTTCTTTCCGGATGTTTATAGAGTGCATTTTGTATCTCATATTTTCTGATTTTTTGTCTCAATACTAATGATGCTATTGATTGGATAACTTCTAATCAACAGATATCGTATTTTGAACCAACCTTACTTTATAGTTCTATTACATAGTCTGGAAACGTTGGGCATGCTTCATGATCACTGTGCATTTATTATGAACACATCCACCTTAGTAACTAGTTGAGAGGCATCAGAATGCATATCTTGACATTGATCTCAAGATGATCACCTTTCCCTATCATATTTCTTGCAACAGATGGAATGTCAAATCGAGGCGTACAAAATATCTGTCTGATGTAGGACAGAACGAACCTATTTGATAGTGAATACCACTCCTTAGAAGTTAACATGTTTAATGCTACAAAACAACAGTTTTGTTGATAAGGTTTGACTCTGTTCTAGAGCATCGTTCAATCTCATTAAGTATTCGAACAAGTTTCTTACAGCTCTTGTTCGATAACGAACTTATGTTACACCTCGCTGCGAACACTACAGTGCCCCTTACAACGATGGGAGCATTTGTTGATTATCTTTCAAAGCATAGATTCAATCAAGTCTGTGAGCAACTGTCAGATAAATACGTACATTTGTCTGACTCTGGTTTAATTGTATCCCCTCCTCACCCTAGGCCCCAAAGCATCTTCATCCTCGCTTCAACGAAAAGTACAATTCACTCTCTCAGAACAATATGTTATCTTTCAAATTTTGGTGAGTCAAGGAGTACTTGTACCACACCGTCTGTGTTGACTAGTACATATCTTTACGCATTGACAGTGTATGCGCCCTATTTTTGACGAACTCACTCGTGAATGGGTTGACGATATCTCCAATTTCTGTCGTTACGCAACTTGTTCCCGTCACTTTGACCTGGTCTCAGCAGACGGGGGATCCGAGGGGATGGCTTCTCTTGCAAAAGGATTTAAGTTCTAGGAGTGGCGGATTCGATGTCGTGGGGTTCCAACAGTCTGCAGCTCAGCACGGTGAATTGCTTATTACCTTTGCCAGCCCCGAGTAATGAATGTTACTTTCTTGACGGCCAAGAGCTCATGTAAACCACTAGTTTTTTTCAGCTTGCTGCAATGCCGTGGCCCACTGAGCTGTTACGGTAGGTGTTCCAGCTAAAAGTACCACTCACCATGCTAATTAGGGGAATCAGGCCCATGCCAGTGACAGGGAATCTAAGGTTCGACTTACCAGTTCCATCGGGACTCACGAAAGAGGTATTCGTGACACTCGATAGTGTAACGGTCATACCTCAATCTACTTCAAGTAGTGGAGTGAGAATGACGTTCTCGCCTACAGCTATCACTAGTACAAAGACATCAATGGTCCTGCCATCGTTTGAGTCTGGAAGTCTCACCTCTATCCGGTCCCTCAGTCCCTCGAGCACGGAGGAGAGTCACAGTCAACCAAACAACACTCCTAAGATTGCCACGATATTGGGAGGTATAGTTGGGTCTGTTGGTTGTATGTTTCTTGCTGGCTTTCTGGTGTTCCGTCGTCGAAAGATGAGGCGAATCGGCGGAGAAGCAAGTGGATCGTGGGCCCGGGGGGAAATAACCCCATTTCAATCACACCTCGAGATCAATCAAAATTCCGGCAGTCCTACAGGATTCATGATTAGTGATCAGAGATGCAGTGAGGAAAGAGGGAGCTCAGAGATCGCTATAGTGGATGGTGGGGATGAATCAGAATCGACGACGGATTCTGTTGCCGCAGGGAGAAACACCCAGATCCCAATTCGACACCAATTCAGGTCTGCCAGTCGGGTTTTCAACAGGATGAAAACTGATCCTAAGGAAAAGAAGAAAGTGAATGATAGTAACCGCCAAGAGGTTTCTGATCAGATAATCGATCAAGCGCAAGCTGTAGGCTTGACACCGGAAGCTTCAGCTTCAGCTCTGGATAGGGTGCCAGTTATAGAAACTAGGAACAATCGGATGCAGGATGTCCTACGACATTTGGATAGTGGATCCAGAATGATGGCGCCATACAGATTGACGAGGACTCATGAAACAAGGCCGACGGACGGAGGAAGGTCAGGACCAATATTTGAAGATATTATTGAACTACCTCCCGAGTACTCACCCGTATAACTTTATGTACATGTGTTGAGGAAAAGATAGTACTCAGTATCCTCCGTTACTGGATGTATTTCCATAATTAGAATATTTCTTTCCTTTTTCGCTTTCCGTTGAGTCACATACACGGTGTTGTTTCAATGTTTGTACCAATTGCAAAGCCCTAAATACCGTGATACGAGTTACGAGCCGTCATTTCATACCCTCAGTCGTTGTTAATATCGTGTAGACCATGAAGTATTATCATCATTTTGTTATTGAGTAGTCCGGCCTCGTAATAACTCTCGAGCGTTTTCAATGGCTGTCTCACCGCTTGAAGAAACACATTCAAGTTGTTCAAACGTCGTTCGTTCTCGAAGCTCAGGTTGTCCAGGTTTTTTCTGGCACTACGCAATCAGAATGAAAAGGTACACCTTGCCACTAGCTATCTAATCGGTCTATCTATGCTGCGCAATGACTTTGAGTGGTTCTCTACACGTGTAAGCCACACTCACGCCTTGCCTTCTTCCCTTCGGTTTTGAGGTTGGTCTGGTTCCCTTTCTTCCGTTTTTGAGGTTGTTAATTTGTTTTGGTTTTTTTCCTAGCTTTCGAGTGTACATCCTATTCGCACTATGCGCCTCCTTCACACCGAAACCCTTCAGGTCACAGAATTTGACACCAATATTCCCATCTACGCTATTCTCTCCCACACATGGCAGGAAGACGAGGTTACCTTCCAAGACATCCAGAATCACGATGTTGCCAAGTGCAAAGCGGGCTGGTCCAAAATCGAGAATGCGTGTAAGTACGCTCGACAATACAAGTTCGACTGGATCTGGATCGACACGTGCTGTATCGATAAGTCCAGTAGCGCTGAGCTTTCCGAAGTGCTCAACTCAATGTACCAGTACTACGGAGAAGGTCGTGTGTGTATTGCGTACTTGAGTGATTTTGAGAAGGGCTCGCGCAATATTACGGAGTTTTTGGATCGGATGAAAAGTTGCAGATGGTTCAAGAGGGGTTGGACACTTCAAGAACTTATCGCACCACGTTACATGGTGTTTCTGGACAAAGACTGGCAGCACGTTGGTACTCGATTCGGTCTGCGGCGGGTCATCTCTGAAATCACTTCGATTCCGGTACCGGTTTTTGAGACAGGCCCGCTGCTTGACATTTACAGTACTGCGCAGAAAATGTCTTGGGCTGCGTCTCGAGAAACAAAAAGACCAGAAGACATAGCATACTGTCTTATGGGTCTTTTTGGCGTAAACATGCCAACGATTTATGGGGAGGGGGAAGCAAAGGCTTTCATGCGATTGCAACAGGAGATTATCAAGTACTCGGATGATCGTAGTATCTTCGCCTGGGTTGCATCGCACGACTACCATCGGGATAGAGGGCTATTTGCGAGCTCCCCTCTGGAGTTTGCGTCTTCTGGTGAAGTCGGGGTGTCATATGACCTTGGTGATAAATCATCGTTTTCATTCGGCAACAATGGTCTGCGTATCCATCTTCCTTTACGACCTCTACCTGATGATATTCAAGCTGGGAAAGACATATATGTCGCTTCGCTGTATTGTCCTGTAGGGGCCGACAGATTCATCGGGATTTACCTTCAAAAACTCGAAGAAGAAGGACAACGCTATATTCGATGGGGTCCACATTTTCCGCTGCCTCACATTGATCGCTCACTAGGAGGAAACAGGCTACAGGAGGTTGTCGTAAAGGAAAGTGCAATCACTCGGCAGTGGATTAATAGTGACAACGACTCGGATGTCCCCATCGACTTCAAACTTGACTCCAAACTCGTCCTTGTTAGCAAGATTGACGACTCTTCCTATCTCGATTCTACGACCGATTCTTCCTGTGAGCTCGATTCTTGGGGCACTGCCGATTCTTCCTACCTCAATTCTTGGGACACTGCCGATTCTTCCATTGCCGATTTTTCCATTGCCGATTTTCCCGATGCTGATTTGTCTTACGCCGAAAATTCTTTTGATGACGATGACAATTCACGCATACAGTCGACGTTCTTGTGTCATGGTACATCCAGGTTCATACTCCGGACTAGCGAAGGAAAGCAATTTCACGCCATATTCTGTACCACCCCCAGTGACCTCATTCCTGCGGTGGAAATATGGCTCGCCTTAGCGGCCAATTGCGATCCCAGACTAGATGATGATTACTATCCCATACAAGACTCTGTTCTATTGCCTATCGACGACGAAAATGCTCTTGTGTCGTGTTCTGTACACGTAACTGGAGATCCCTCGGGCCAAAGAATTGTCGAACTCGACTACATCTCTTCATCCAGTGACCAGTTCAAATTATACAATCAGATGAACCAATTCGAAGGCTCCCCACATGCTTTGAGCTCAACCACTATCAATTTCACCGTTGATGTTTCATCCTCACAATTCGAGTTGATGCCCTCAGCAGTTTTCCCATCCCATCTTTGTTGCAGACGGGATGGTGAAAAGGCATACTCCGGGTCATTCTCAGAGCGTGGTGAACAATTCAGTATGCATTGTGTGTTCGCGTGGAAGATCAGAGACAAATTTGTCTATATAGCGCTGGGCCTGGGCACTAAAGCATGGGAACACCACGTACCCTGGATAGATGTCTCTGTATCGTCTGACGAAGTTCCAGCGCAAGCCGTATGGGAGGCTTATTTGAGGCTTGAATGCAGGAAGAACTTGAGCCGAATGGCAACAGTTCCACTCGAACATAACAAATCTCTAACTGCTATTGTGGAAGAGAAGGCAATGTTAGATACTGTCTTGTATCACATTAATATCGTAATTGAAGAGAAGGTTCAATTGGGGTCTCGGACTCGTAATGCCCGGAGGAACAGAATCAGGCCATATCAAACCTATAATGTACCTCCACCGCCTCAATCGAGATCTACATATACCGTACCTTCACCAGGACCACCTGTTGGGCTATTCTGATGATACCCCAATACAAATGATACTGTTTTTTTTTTCACTTTTATATGTAGAACTTAAGAGGGGATGCTGTAAGTAATAGTAGCTTGAGTGTTACGCATGACAAGTGCATCTTCATGATCACCACTATTTACAAGATGTTTCGATTTTATCAAACATGAACCCGGCGACTTTGCAGTCTCGAGCTTGAAGGGCGAGGAGTCAATGGGGGTGCATTCAGCCTGAACGCTGAGTTTGGTAGCGAAGAACTTGTTGCCTCACGAAGGGAATCGGTGTCACTAATTTCTCTCGTTCTGTCTCTAGCAAAGTTCGGAGTGACTGGCAAGTTCTGTCTACGACGACGAGAAACAGGTGTTTCTGGTGCTACAGAACGTGCTCGCGGTCTTCCTGTAGTGTAGGCTGCTGCCCTGGTGCCCGGAAGAGGATAGAACACGTCATCGTCTTCCGCAGGCGGAGATGGAAGTTTCGTGATGAGTTTCTGGAAGTGAAAAGCGGAGTCTGAGGGAGTACGTGGCGAAAAGGAGTGGCTTTTCCTCGATGAAGTCGACGCTCCAATTGGACTGGCTGAAAAGATGGAAGGGGTAGATGGGGTGCTCGAAATTTTCGTACGTTTCCTCACGGTGGTCAAGTCTTCTTCATCACTTGTTAAGGCTTCGACCACCTTATTCTTTCTTTTCCTCGTCAATTTGACTTGTTCCAACTCTGAATCCGAATCCTTTCCTTCCTCGCCTTCCTCCTCTTCGTCGATTTTGAGTTCGGCGAGGATTTCATCAGTTTGATCGATATTTTTTGTCATATCCCATACTCTAGACACGCCACGACGCTTAAACCCATACCTCGCTGACATCCCTCGGATCACTGCCCTTTTACCTGCCTCAATAACGCGTTGTTGATCGTCCTGCGAAAAGCCTGAGAGTCCATGCAGTGTGTGGGTGGGTTCTGCAACCGTCGTCTTCGGGATCTGAGACTGAGATGGGAGGTGCACTGAGGGTGCACGAGAGGAGCGATCTATCTCTGAAAATCCCCTTGATCGTGGTTGTCGTTGAGGAGAAAGCTCCAAGGGCGAAGCTAAAACACGTGGAATCTTTCTCGGGCGCGGTATGTCTGGAGTAGTCTGGCCGTTACGAGTATGAATTGGCGATAGCTCCCCTCCCTTCGAGGACAACGGTTCCGAGTCTCCCATTGTCCCGTACGTGTCAAAATGCGGACGAGGAAAAGAAGGCGGAAGGACGTAATCCAGTAGCAACTTTTTCGGTTTCGGAGTGGGTGTATCAAGACGTCCATTGATATTGCCAGGAGGAATTTTCATGTTCGATATCTTTGATTTCTTGCCCTGGGAAGATAGTAAGGAAGGTTTGGGTGGAGTGGGAGGTGGTAAACTCTGAGACCTGGTCATGTAATGTCTGGGTATCGGTTTGGTTTGGCGTGAGTCTTTTACGGTCGAACTGGTAGTGATAGAAGGAACGGTATTATGGACAGGTGATTTCCATGACGAGACGCACTTGGTAAGACCTTTGAGTTGTTGATTCATTTTGGAGAGGTCCTCTTTCGTGACAGTATCCCTTTTCTTCATTTTAGCGCTACTCATTTCCTCAGCTAATCCTTGAAACAAGTCTTTCACGGCAACGATCATCTCGATGAGATGGTCGTCCGCAGATAAAAAGTTCAAATCGGCTTGTAGACCTTCAACGAGTTCGTCTTCGGAGGGCATAGTAGTAAGCGACGTAGCAGCGGTGTCAGGTCCTGCTCCGACTCCGAGCGGGTCCAAAGTGGAAAGTGTTTCTTCGACTTGTGTTTCCTTCGCTATCGGCATAGCACCTTCTACCGTCCGTCTTCGCTTTCTTGTCGACCCGTTCCTGATAGCGTTCGATCTGCCCTTTCTTTTTCCCTTTCCTTTTAACGGGAGGAAACATGCGCTCTCCCCTTCCTCCGGCTCAGACTCTCCTCCCATCAATTGATTTCGTTCATGATTGTCCCTGTCTTCAAGTCTAATCGCAAAGACTCTCGGTTCCGCTCTTCCCGCTTCATGAAACGCCATCATTCTACTATAAACCTTCCTCAACCTCTCGAACTTTTTCCCAGAAACGAGCGCATCCTCGAGCGGTGAAACTTTTTTATCTAGAGGTTGTTCGTTCGCTCTGTTCCTGTTCGTTTGTGTAAACGTCTGGTGTGGTTTTTGAAACCAGATATCACCGATTTGTTTCACTAAGCGGAGGGACCTGTAAGACTTGTCGTTTTTGGCATCTAGAAGCGAAGAGCGTTTTGGTTGAGAGAGAGAGAGGAGCTGGATGTATGCGTTGGCAATGACGAAGAAAGGATGCACGTGACTTGAGATGTTTTGAAGCTCGGGTTGGTCGAATGGGTAGTCGAATCTTTGGTAGTCGTTGTTGGTGTTGATGTTGATGTTGTTCGACTCTGACAACGACTCATCCGACTCTGTATGGGTATCGGAATGGATTGCGGAAGCGGTCTTTTTTCGGTGGATCGAACGGCGTGAGTCGAAGGAGATGGAGAAGAAACGATAGGTCCATGTTTTGTCTGAAAAAACCTGATGCGTACATAGAATAGAATAGAACCCAACGGTTTTGAGTTTGACTAAATAAAACATCGCTTTGCAAAGATGGAACATAAGTACCTCAAGGAACATCTCTTTATCCACCGTCTTGACTTTTTTAGCGTTTCGTTTCGTGTACTTTAGAATCTTGTTTAACAGCTCATGCAGCGGAAGGAATAAGAAAACGGCAAAGTCGAAACTGTGATGGAGGTCCGTTCGCACTGAAGTGATAAAACATAGAACTTGAATAAGAAAAGTGTCAAGGGGGGTAAATGAGTGAAAGATTGCCTTACTAATGGCAAGGTTCATGAACGAATCGACGTTCATTTGACCTGGATAAAGACCCCAGGCGTATTCAAGCGCTTGTAACTGTTAGTTAACTCAGGGTCAGTAATTGAAGAAAAGGCGTTACGAGAAGAAGAGAAGAAAGAGAAGAAAGTAAGTTAAACGTACTATCCAATGATTAGTCGTTCTTGGTAAGAAATGAACGAAATTGAGGTCCCGATTGAAAAGACCGGATTCCATCGTCAAAATGCAACGAAACCCAAAATGAGAGGCCGCGATGATCGACAGCTTCAATCTGTCGAACCATTTGAAGCTTAATTTGGAGCCCAGTGTGTTCCCATCAATGCTAGTACTAGTGCTGTCGTCGTCGTCGTTCTTGAACTTCCGACCACCGTGAAAAACAAGGTAGTCAAGTGGTTCTCTGGGACATGGCTCAGCTTCTTCCGAGTCGTCGTTCGAACCTTGGTTTTCAGCGATTTTACGAGAGCGACGAGTGACGGGCATTTTTTTTCGAGAGAAAAAACGAGTGTGTGTGTTGTGAGTGAGAGAAAGAGAGAGAAAAAAAGTCGGGTCGCTTGTGCCAACCTCTCGCGTACAACAAGCTCCCGGGAAGTGGGCTCGAAGCCTCGGGTCGGTCGATCGACTGTTCATTGAACTTTCGTTCTTTTACCGAACCGAAGGCAAGGTTCCGACGGCAAGCAAAATGAATTACTGAAACATCCCGTTTTCCTGACGCACATTGACAAAGTGTCCTCTGAAATCAGGTCCCAAGTCCTTTAATTTTGCTTTGAAGAGGCTATCCAAACCCACCTACTAGGCCACAGATGAATGGACAGCTGGATGGAAAGAAAATGCTTTCAGTGGTCCTTTCGGATATCGAGGGTACCTTATACTTCCTGATCATCATTTCGTTACCCGCCCGTTTCGCATGGAAGTACGTTAAACGACGGAACAATATACGGACCCGACGAACTGGCGAAAAAGACCTTTTGTGTTGAGTTCTGCCAATGTCACTTTTTTTTTTTCGGTGATTCGTTTAAAACTTTGCACTAAAGTACCATTAATACCACACGATGAGCGTCGAGGCGTAGTAGTCAATTCAAATTGAAAATCAAACTCACTCGTTCATCCTCACAATGTACATAATAGTTCATAATCACTTCCACTACCTGTATACGACGTACGAGGCCGAGTGAAATGAGGAGTTGCGCAGGTGGCTGTGTCCTTTCCTCATTTCAACTCCGTTTGGAAGGTGGACACCTGGTAAGTATGTCAAATCTCAAATCTGCCACGCGCAGCGATGGCCCACTTCTACTTCATTTGGTCAAACTGGCAGCTTTGCGTAGGCTAAACCTCGTAGCTCATAACCACTTCCACTCTACCGGTACACGACGTAAGAGCAAAGTTTGCTCAACCTTGGTAGCTTCGTGTCTAAACTTCTTCGGCTCCATCCCCAACTCGAGCGAGGCGGCGAAAATGTCAGAGGATCGGCTCGGAAGATTCAAGATGCGCCTTATGTTTTGAATAGCTTGTAGCATTTTTTATCCATAAATAAGTTGAAATTTATTAAGTACACTTCTGAAACCGAGTTCTGTTAAGGTAACAGATGAGGCATGATGAGAACATGGCAAGCTCGACCGTTAGATGTGCCATTAAGACTGTTGATCACCCGCTGATATGTACCTTAGAAAATTTTTTGTGATTTCATCATGATATATAGTCAGATGTAATAGAGGCCTTGCAGAGCCAACCATTGCGCAGCACTCGCGCAGATTTGAATTGAGGAATAAGCCCAATCTGCGCAACGGTCGGCTCTGCGCAAGGTCTCTCAGTACGAAAATTTGTTTCTCCAATATCAAAAAAAGGTTGATTCTGAGTCTATCTGCAGGCTTTTCTGTTAAAGAAAAATGATGTTCACTGCCTATGAGATTAACCTACGAGATTAGCACTTGATGTATATATGGTTCGGTGATAGTGGTTTTGTTCTAAATGCCAAGGAAAAGAACCTTTTTGGACCTTTCGGAGAAGAAACTGAACTTGAAACGTTGACTGTATGAAAGGTGTAACAATGACTATTTTTGACACCTTGAACAATGCATTAGCTACAGCTGCGGACAGTCAAACACATCAAGTTTTATCGACTATCCCTCAGGCTCCTGAGCTCCTGAGGGCACGCAGAATCGACAGATCTTGTTGAGAGGGGGTTCCCATAATTTTTGAAGCAAATCTGACGAATCGTTCAGGAGATATGAGTGATTTAGATGTCTTATAACCCCAAAATTTGGCGATACCAAAAAAAAACAGAGCTAAAAATCGGGAGTTCAACTCTTTTCGAGGAGCTGTGTATGATTCTGCAAAATTCTGGCGAGCGGTTATGGCTAAAAATATTCATCAAGTATGTCATATCAATGGTCACCAGACCCAGTCATTAATATCAGTCCATCGATCTCTCTGATTCTCTGCTAATACTATCTTGTCAGTATACCTCTCATCAAGGTGGTTGTCTTCGCAAGGCTGCTAACAAAGGTTGGAATATATCTGGTTTGTGCAACCAGAAACCTAAACCATTAGCCTGTACTGAAGAAGATCCAGCTGCTGGTCTGTCTCAAATCAACATGGCACTTGGTAAAAAGAGGTACGCTGCTAAATGGTTGGATGCATGCTGCCCTCTTGAAACAATTTGTGATTTTATCAACTGTTCATTTAAATTTTCATTTCGTGAGTGGGATTGAAAGGGAAGGCAGCTGAATGGGCTGTCAAAAAGCAGAAGCGACACAGAAGCATTTTTCAGACAGCAATGCTCCATATTGGATCAATTTTGAATTAAAATATACACGGTATTAGAACGCATCTGCTGCGATATATGTCAGGGCTCCACAATGCAAAATGGAAATGTAGTTAGACAAGGCTGATAAAACTTGAAATCAGTAATAGCGGGTATACAGTGGCGGCCAAAAATGATGCCCCCCCCTAATTTAAAAACTCAATTATATCGGGTCACATGGGGGTCATCATTTTTGGCCACCACTTGTAGGTAGTGGGCCAAGGGTGTTTAAGACCCCGCTGACGCCCCACCTCAAGATTTTCAGAGCCACACCTAAATAAATATGTATGATTTGTTTCTCCCTAAATAAAAATGCTAATATATATCACAGCAGATGCAGTCTATTGGTAAAAAAAACCCAAAAAATTTGGCGGAACCAAAAACGTCGTGGAAAAAATCTGGAAAGATCGGTTCAGACAGTAATGAATTTGATGTGTTTGACTGTCCGCAGCTGTAGAGAAATGACTTAAATAGTTACGGTTTGTCCTGGAGAAGGATGTATTATCTCATTTGACTCCCCAGAGAAGAATGCATGCACACTCAAACCATTATTCTGGGTCCCTTCAATGGTTTTTACAACAGACAAGGAGAGAGTGGATGATGAAAGTTGCAATAGAATTCTTGTTTCTGGGAGTTCATAGCACCCTTTCCATCACTACTATAACTTTTTGCCTGTAAGTCCTATTAGTATAAAGTCCAAGGAATAACATTTATTGTCAGCAATAGATCAAGGTTGAACAAGCAAACATCCACCCTTCGTCAAAAGGCTCAATTAGCGACATGTCTTCTCTCAATCATTATGCTTTCAATTTCGGTCTGTTCTTGCGTCTCAGACCTGGAATGCATCATATATATTCTTCAAGTCACTACTTCGCATGTCCGAGTAGCACAAATCTATCTGGTGTACAGAATCTTGAATGGAACAAATGTGAGTGCTACTGAATGCACCATGACTTAGGGGACAATTTTGAGAAGGTTTTCAGTACTTGATTAATGCAGGAATTGTAGTCTGGAGGGCTTGGATATTGTTCCCTGACAACAAGTTTGTCAAAGCCATGCTTATAACTCTTCTGGTTGGATCATTGAGTAAGTGAGAAAATTGATTGATATTGTTGTTTATCTTCCCTCATTTACCGAGAACCTTCAGTTGGAAATGTTGTTTGTCTGAAAGATCTTGATATTCCATTCAAATTTGTAATATTTATTTGGACTGGTCCTCTCCTGGTAACAAATGTCGTCGCGACCCTTTTGACCAGTTACAAAGCATGGTGGGTGTCTACCATGACAGCCATGTTCAAATCATTCTTAATGCCATCACAGGTACCACTACAGATACCACTATTTAGTTTGGAAGAAACTTCTCCTCTTGGATTGTGACACCCTGACTAGAGCTCAAAAAGTTTTGTGGCTTTTAGCTGAGTCAGGTGCAATTTCATGTATCCACTGGGTGAGTAAGTAATGCTTGACATGATTACCTTTTCTTCAATCTTTTTAGTAGATTGCGTACATTGTATTAAACCTTATTGATGATTCAAGTTCAAAAGGTCGAGAAGCCTGGACAACATATGTCGGCGTTATGCCAGTCATATCGGTAATATTGTATCTTTTTTGCACTTGCTTGATAAGAAGGCTAATAATACTCTAGTCTATATTTCCAGTTCTCATCAATTGTATAATCTTCATAGGGATAGTTTCATATGCAGATGGGAGCTCTGGAAAAGGCCCTTCTTTCTCAGAATCAATTGAACTCGCTCCAAGACCCTCCATTGCAGATTGGGAGTGATACTTCTTTGAATTTGCTACAGTTGCTTCAGTTTCTTGGGAGTCGGAACATAAGAACTTACTTAATAGAAATTAGGAAATGTAGAAGCCTTAATGTTAAAGGACTACAGACACTCAGGCTAACAACAGTTATTTACTAAATGGCTCTTATCTCTACACATACTAGCTGGTACTTACAGCCTACAGCCTTGTACCTGCCATGGCCCCAACTGCATCAATGCTTAGCTCCTTTATTTCAGTTTCATATACAGTCGCAGACAATCAAAGACAACAAATTTTTTTGCTGATGAAATTGCCAGTTTTTGACCAAAATAACACTGGTATCATTGTGATTAGGCTACATTTTATTGGACCCATCTTTTTTCAGCCTTGTACAAGTATATTGAAGCCAATAAAGTCTTTTCGTAAGATTCACGTCGGAGGTGATTAAAGGAAGAAGGTCATCGCTTTGCGTGGCAGGTACGAGGCCAAACCTTGAGAGGTGTGTTGGAATGACGTAGAACAAACTTACCGGCACTTCCCGCAACGGAGGACTACGCTGATGTAAAAATGAACTGATCTGACAGCAAGTTGCAAAACGATAGGCAGTCCCACAAATTACTCCACTCAAGCGGGAATCAAAATCCACGTGGTAAATGTATTCGTGACTAACACGCAGTACAAAGTCTCCCCTAGGCCGACTCCAAGCTAGGCAGGCGAGCTTTTCTAGAGTGCGTGCACATTCCTCTTAAAATCAAGCACTCGTTCTTCGCCTGAGCTTCCAGAATGATTATAACCCCTCAAATATAAGAGAACTGACTGGGATGAGTGAGCGCACATACTTCAGACTGCGGAAAATATATATACAGGAAGAAAGGAATGGTTGTAAGTACCATAGAGGAAGGGTCGACCATCTTAGAGGTCGCTGTGAGCATCCTCCCCATCAGTTTCTCAAAGGATTCATGGCTGACTTGTCCAGCCCGAATCCCTAGGGGACCTTTACCTAACGTCACACCGGATATTACTTTCCTAGAGATTACAAATAGGTATTTTTCAAGATCCGCTCGAGTGGAGTAATTCGTGGAACTGCCTATCGTTTTGCAACTTGCTGGAAATAGGAACGAGATAAGATAGCTGGTTCACTCGTTTGAATGGTCTCCAAGAACCCACAGAATCAAGACTGATATGCAGACACTTCCTCATTTATTAAACTAACCTGTCAAAATCAAGAAGAGGCGAAATTTCGATTGAAAGTTTTTCAAATGCAGAATCTATGTGTTGGCCAGGTATATACAATTCTAAGTTGAACAAGTTTTTAAACTTTCGTCACTTGAACCGTATGTTCCCATAAAGCCTTTCTGTCTTCGTCCGACCCATAATAATTCTTCTTCCCTAAATCTGATCCATCATTCGTGATCCTCCAAGCACCAGGATGATTCATCGTGTTTACTATTCCATGGAGCAAGTATTCACCGCAGTCTCTGACGGAGACTGTGAAAGGGTAGGCAAGTCCGAGAGCGAGTTTCATGGACGCTTTCATCCAGAGAGGAGAGTCTTTAGCGTTTCCGAGATTGGTACGCACACCTCCGGGATAAGCGTGTCCGAATGTCAAGGTGGGGTTACGAGCAGCGAATCCCTTAACGAATTTATCAGTACACAAAGACCGGCGCAAGTGAAAATTTGAAATTTTAAAAAAATTGCTCACCTCAAGCATCAAATCGTTATATGTAGGAGTCTGAACTGCGAGTTTGCTCACAGAATAACTCTTTTTGAATCCCAGATCTTCTCTATCGATATTTCCACCATGTCCTGCTGAGAAAACAGACAAAACTTTCGCGTCTCCTCCTTCCTTCTTTGGCTTTCAACAGCGACGGAAGTAATCCCTCAATAAATTTATACCTCGAATAATAATGAACAGCCATTTTCTTGTCCAACCCTTCTTCCGTCTCTGTATACCCAGCGACAGAGAAATAACCTTGAGACATGACAAGATAGTTGATTTTATCAACTCCATGTTTCTCTCGCAGCTCTTGCGTCGCCTTTTGAATGTTCTTCATCAACGAAACATCACATTCCAAGAATTGATGTTTAGCTTCGGGTGAAGAAGGTTTTGGGAATCCGGATAGAATCGTTTCTGCTGCTTGTTTGTTTCGACCGAGAATGAAAATGCGAGCGTTGCCTTTTGTGTGATGAGCGAAAGCTTCTGCGATGCCTTGACCTATACCGGAAGTGCCGCCTACGAAAACGGCGGTGGGAAGGTAAGGAAGTCGAGCTTAGGATGGCGGAGTTGGAGGCGCGGATGGAGGAGAGAGGTGGCATTTGGGATTTGTAGTAGTAGATTGTGGAGGGGAGGATGATCACAAAGGCGGCGGCTAATGCGCGTTTGGAGAGACCAAAGGGCATGAAGAAAGCGTGTGCGGAGGAGGATTGGTTGAATGAAGTCTTAAGAAGGTCCAGCTGCACTGCCACCAACATTGACGACGCGTCAAACACCTGCAGCGTAGACGCGTGTTCTCGGCCAACAATCTCAGACGGAGTTCCCCTTACCATTACTTATCAAACTTACTATTATAAATTCTAGTTCACTCACGAATG
>ML179152.1:17717-28603 GCA_004369135.1 Dendrothele bispora CBS 962.96 | reverse complement strand
ATAGAATTCTTGTTTCTGGGAGTTCATAGCACCCTTTCCATCACTACTATAACTTTTTGCCTGTAAGTCCTATTAGTATAAAGTCCAAGGAATAACATTTATTGTCAGCAATAGATCAAGGTTGAACAAGCAAACATCCACCCTTCGTCAAAAGGCTCAATTAGCGACATGTCTTCTCTCAATCATTATGCTTTCAATTTCGGTCTGTTCTTGCGTCTCAGACCTGGAATGCATCATATATATTCTTCAAGTCACTACTTCGCATGTCCGAGTAGCACAAATCTATCTGGTGTACAGAATCTTGAATGGAACAAATGTGAGTGCTACTGAATGCACCATGACTTAGGGGACAATTTTGAGAAGGTTTTCAGTACTTGATTAATGCAGGAATTGTAGTCTGGAGGGCTTGGATATTGTTCCCTGACAACAAGTTTGTCAAAGCCATGCTTATAACTCTTCTGGTTGTGTCATTGAGTAAGTGCGAAAATTGATTGATATCGTTGTTTATCTTCTCTCATTTACCAAAAATCTTCAGTTGGAAATATTGTTTGTCTGAAAGATCTCGATATTCCATTTAAATTTGTGATATTTATTTGCACTGGTCCTCTCCTGATAACGAATGTTG
This sequence comes from Dendrothele bispora CBS 962.96, assembly GCA_004369135.1. Lineage (NCBI taxonomy): Eukaryota > Fungi > Basidiomycota > Agaricomycetes > Agaricales > Dendrothele > Dendrothele bispora. The sequence continues at coordinate 27,978 of ML179152.1, read as the reverse complement.
CTGCGACCCTTTTGACCAGTTACAAAGCATGGTGGGTGTCTACCATGACAGCCATGTTCAAATCATTCTTAATGCCATCACAGGTACCACTACAGATACCACTATTTAGTTTGGAAGAAACTTCTCCTCTTGGATTGTGACACCCTGACTAGAGCTCAAAAAGTTTTGTGGCTTTTAGCTGAGTCAGGTGCAATTTCATGTATCCACTGGGTGAGTAAGTAATGCTTGACATGATTACCTTTTCTTCAATCTTTTTAGTAGATTGCGTACATTGTATTAAACCTTATTGATGATTCAAGTTCAAAAGGTCGAGAAGCCTGGACAACATATGTCGGCGTTATGCCAGTCATATCGGTAATATTGTATCTTTTTTGCACTTGCTTGATAAGAAGGCTAATAATACTCTAGTCTATATTTCCAGTTCTCATCAATTGTATAATCTTCATAGGGATAGTTTCATATGCAGATGGGAGCTCTGGAAAAGGCCCTTCTTTCTCAGAATCAATTGAACTCGCTCCAAGACCCTCCATTGCAGATTGGGAGTGATACTTCTTTGAATTTGCTACAGTTGCTTCAGTTTCTTGGGAGTCGGAACATAAGAACTTACTTAATAGAAATTAGGAAATGTAGAAGCCTTAATGTTAAAGGACTACAGACACTCAGGCTAACAACAGTTATTTACTAAATGGCTCTTATCTCTACACATACTAGCTGGTACTTACAGCCTACAGCCTTGTACCTGCCATGGCCCAACTGCATCAATGCTTAGCTCCTTTATTTCAGTTTCATATACAGTCGCAGACAATCAAAGACAACAAATTTTTTTGCTGATGAAATTGCCAGTTTTTGACCAAAATAACACTGGTATCATTGTGATTAGGCTACATTTTATTGGACCCATCTTTTTTCAGCCTTGTACAAGTATATTGAAGCCAATAAAGTCTTTTCGTAAGATTCACGTCGGAGGTGATTAAAGGAAGAAGGTCATCGCTTTGCGTGGCAGGTACGAGGCCAAACCTTGAGAGGTGTGTTGGAATGACGTAGAACAAACTTACCGGCACTTCCCGCAACGGAGGACTACGCTGATGTAAAAATGAACTGATCTGACAGCAAGTTGCAAAACGATAGGCAGTCCCACAAATTACTCCACTCAAGCGGGAATCAAAATCCACGTGGTAAATGTATTCGTGACTAACACGCAGTACAAAGTCTCCCCTAGGCCGACTCCAAGCTAGGCAGGCGAGCTTTTCTAGAGTGCGTGCACATTCCTCTTAAAATCAAGCACTCGTTCTTCGCCTGAGCTTCCAGAATGATTATAACCCCTCAAATATAAGAGAACTGACTGGGATGAGTGAGCGCACATACTTCAGACTGCGGAAAATATATATACAGGAAGAAAGGAATGGTTGTAAGTACCATAGAGGAAGGGTCGACCATCTTAGAGGTCGCTGTGAGCATCCTCCCCATCAGTTTCTCAAAGGATTCATGGCTGACTTGTCCAGCCCGAATCCCTAGGGGACCTTTACCTAACGTCACACCGGATATTACTTTCCTAGAGATTACAAATAGGTATTTTTCAAGATCCGCTCGAGTGGAGTAATTCGTGGAACTGCCTATCGTTTTGCAACTTGCTGGAAATAGGAACGAGATAAGATAGCTGGTTCACTCGTTTGAATGGTCTCCAAGAACCCACAGAATCAAGACTGATATGCAGACACTTCCTCATTTATTAAACTAACCTGTCAAAATCAAGAAGAGGCGAAATTTCGATTGAAAGTTTTTCAAATGCAGAATCTATGTGTTGGCCAGGTATATACAATTCTAAGTTGAACAAGTTTTAAACTTTCGTCACTTGAACCGTATGTTCCCATAAAGCCTTTCTGTCTTCGTCCGACCCATAATAATTCTTCTTCCCTAAATCTGATCCATCATTCGTGATCCTCCAAGCACCAGGATGATTCATCGTGTTTACTATTCCATGGAGCAAGTATTCACCGCAGTCTCTGACGGAGACTGTGAAAGGGTAGGCAAGTCCGAGAGCGAGTTTCATGGACGCTTTCATCCAGAGAGGAGAGTCTTTAGCGTTTCCGAGATTGGTACGCACACCTCCGGGATAAGCGTGTCCGAATGTCAAGGTGGGGTTACGAGCAGCGAATCCCTTAACGAATTTATCAGTACACAAAGACCGGCGCAAGTGAAAATTTGAAATTTTAAAAAAATTGCTCACCTCAAGCATCAAATCGTTATATGTAGGAGTCTGGGCTGCGAGTTTGCTCACGGAATAACTCTTTTTGAATCCTAGATCTTCTCTATCGATGTTTCCACCATGTCCTGCTGAGAAAACAGACAAAACTTTCGCGTCTTCTCCTTCTTCTTTGGCTTTCAACAGTGACGGAAGTAATCCTTCGATAAATTTATACCTCGAATAATAATGAACAGCCATTTTCTTGTCCAACCCTTCTTCCGTCTCTGTATACCCGGCGACAGAGAAATAACCTTGAGACATGACAAGATAGTTGATTTTGTCAACTCCATGTTTCTCTCGCAGCTCTTGCGTCGCTTTTTGAATGTTCTTCATCAACGAAACGTCACATTCCAAGAATTGATGTTTAGCTTCGGGTGAAGAAGGTTTTGGGAATCCGGATAGAATCGTTTCTGCTGCTTGTTTGTTTCGACCGAGAATGAAAATGCGAGCGTTGCCTTTTGTGTGATGAGCGAAAGCTTCTGCGATGCCTTGACCTATACCGGAAGTGCCGCCTACGAAAACGGCGGTGGGAAGGTAAGAAGTCGAGCTTAGGATGGCGGAGTTGGAGGCGCGGATGGAGGAGAGAGGTGGCATTTGGGATTTGTAGTAGTAGATTGTGGAGGGGAGGATGATCACAAAGGCGGCGGCTAATGCGCGTTTGGAGAGACCAAAGGGCATGAAGAAAGCGTGTGCGGAGGAGGATTGGTTGAATGAAGTCTTAAGAAGGTCCAGCTGCACTGCCACCAACATTGACGACGCGTCAAACACCTGCAGCGTAGACGCGTGTTCTCGGCCAACAATCTCAGACGGAATTATCAAACTTACTATTATAAATTCTAGTTCACTCACGAATGGATTGACAACATCTCCAATTTCTATCGTTACGCAACTTGTTCCACGTCACTTTGACCTGGTCTCACCAGGATCATCCAGCAAGATGGCTTGTCTTGACAACGGATTTAAGTTCTAGCAGTGGCTGATGTCGTGGGGATCCAACAGTTTGCAGTTCAGCATGGTGAATCGCTTACCTTCGCCAGACCTCAGTAGTGAATCCTACCTTCCTCTGATATGTAAACGCTGCTGTCCACGCATGTGGTTCGACTTGCTTCCGAGTCACCGGCACGTACAACTTCACGGAGTGTTTTAACCTTTTCTCGATAATTGGAGTGCTGAGAAGTACTGCAGTAATATGACCAAAAGGTCAGTCCCTTTGATCCTTCTGGTAAGTAGAGGGGAAGTTTGGAGGGCCGGCTGAAGGCCGCTGCAAAAATTAGCTTTTACGCTGATCCGAACTCGGGCCGTGTGGCGGGGTTATTGGGTGTTCGGATGCGTAATATGTATGTGACATACGCGAACAACTACCATAACCCAGTATGTCTTGATTGAGTGAATATGATTACTCACAGCACATTGACTCTGTCATGTGGACCCCAACTACATCCTAATTGGGTTACCAACACTAGTTTATTCCCCCCCGTCCCTGGTCCCATTCACGCCTTGCTTTCCTACCATCAAGTACGTAGCTCGTCCCGACCTCTTTCCTACAGTTCTGAAGACGAACGATCAATTTGGATTCTTTTCCTAGCTTTCGAGTGTACATCTTATTCACACTATGCGCCTCCTCCACACCGAAACCCTTCAGGTCACAGAATTTGACACCAATATTCCCATCTACGCTATTCTCTCCCACACATGGCAAGAAGACGAGGTTACCTTCCAAGACATCCAGAATCACGATGTTGCCAAGTGCAAAGCGGGCTGGTCCAAAATCGAGAATGCGTGTAAATACGCTCGACAATACAAGTTCGACTGGATATGGATCGATACGTGCTGTATCGATAAGTCCAGCAGCGCTGAGCTTTCCGAAGTGCTCAACTCGATGTACCAGTACTACGCAGAAGGTGGTGTGTGTATTGCGTACTTGAGTGATTTTAGTAAGAGCTCGAGCAATATTACGGAGTTTTTGGATCGGATGAAAAGGTGCAGATGGTTCAAGAGGGGCTGGACACTCCAAGAACTCATTGCACCACGTTACATGGTGTTTTTGGATAAGGACTGGCAGCACGTTGGTACTCGATTCGGTCTGCGGCGGGTCATCTCTGAAATCACTTCGATTCCAATTCGGATCTTTCAGACGGGGCAGCTCGACGGTTACAGTACTGCGCAGAAAATGTCTTGGGCTGCGTCTCGAGAAACAAAAAGACCAGAAGACATGGCATACTGCCTTATGGGCCTTTTTGGCGTAAACATGCCAACAATTTACGGGGAGGGGGAAGCAAAGGCTTTCATGCGGTTGCAACAGGAGATTATCAAGTACTCGGATGATCGTAGTATCTTCGCATGGGTTGCATCACATGGCACTGACTACCATCGAGATAGAGGGCTGTTTGCGAGCTCCCCCTTGGAGTTTGCGTCTTCTGGTGCAGTCGGGGTATCATATGACCTTGGGGATAAATCATCGTTTTCATTTAGCAACAATGGTCTGCGTATCCATCTTCCTCTACAGCCTCTACCTAATATGGGGAAGGACATATATGTTGCTTTGTTGCATTGTCCAGTGAGGGCCGCCAAATTCATCGGGATTTATCTCCAAAAACTCGAAGGAGGACAACGCTATATTCGATGGGGTCCACATTTTCCACTACACCACCTTGATAACACGCTCGGAAAGCTACAGGAAGTTGTTGTGAAGGAGAGCGCAATCACTCGGCAGCGGATCGACAATGACAACGATGTCCCCATTGAGTTCGAACTCGATTCCGAACTCGTCCTTGTTGGCAAGATTGACGACGCTTCCTACGTCGATTCTTCCGATCACGAATCTCTCGAAATCGTTTCCCTCGACTGTTCCCATGATCAAGATGGCAATTCACCTTCAAGCAGCACACAGTTGCGTCGTAATACATGCTCCAGGTTCAGACTCCGAACCAACAAAGGAATGGAATTTTGTGTCATATTATGGACTACACCCAATGTCATCATTCCTACGGTGGAAGTATGGCTCACCTTCGCCGACTGGGATACCCAGTATGACCCTTACTTCCCGATTCAAGACAACGATTTATTACCCATTGACGACGAAAATGCTCTTGTGTCGTGTTCTGTACACGTAACTGGAGACTCTTCGAGCCAAAGAATTGTCGAAATCAGTTATGTCCCCTCATCCAATGACCATTTCAAGTTCTACGATCAGATACTACTAGGCCAATTTGAAACCCACCCACGCGCTTTGAGCTCAACTACTATCAATTTCACCGTTGACGTTCCATCCTCACACTTCGAATTGATGCCTTCAACAATTTTCCCATCCGGTCTTTGTTGCAGACGGGATAGTGAAAAGTCATGCGCCGGGTCATTCTCAGAGTGTGGTAAGCGATCCGCTATGCACTGTGTGTTCGCGTTCAAGATCAGAGAAAAATTTGTCTATATGGCGATGGGCCGGCGTACTGAGCGGGAATATCACATACCCTGGATAGATGTCTCTGTGTTGTCTGACGAAGTTCCAGCGCGAGTCATATGGGAACCTTATTTGAGCCCAAGGTATAGACGCAGAAAGAACTTGAACCAAATGGCAACAACTCCACTCAATCATAACAGGTCTTTAACTGCCACTGTGGAAGAGAAGGCAATGTTAGATACTATCTTGTATCACATTGTAATTGAAGAAAAGGTTCGATTGGAGGCTCGAAGTAATTCCCGGAGAGACAGAATCCATATCAACTCGATCACCAAATGACCCTCACCTCAGGCTACTTATATACACAGGGGATGATCACATCATACTACTCATATTGTTAGGCTATTTCGGTGATACCCTAATGTGAATGAATCATTTTATTTACCTTATTTACTATGGTGTGTGGAGATATGCACACAACAGGGATATGCAAAACTTTTAATATCTTATACTTCTGCTCAATTTCCAGTTCTCGCAAATTTTTTAGAGTAATATGTAGTCATGTAGTCTACTAGACATAGCTTATCTATTCAGAACGAGATATTCTAGAGAGGGAGGAGAACTACACCCAAAAAATTGTGTTCCCAGGGGTACTTACCTGCGTGACCAGTTCGAGTTTGACAAGTTGCGGTACTCTATGGGCTCCAATCTTTGACACGAAACAATATATACTTTCAAAGATCATAAATACAAATTTATGCGTGGATAGACACTGTGAAAGCTGTAAAAGCTTGCAGTGAAAAGCGAAGAAACTAGTAGTGTGACACCATGTCACAACAGTTACGAGGCCGGAGTTTACGAAGGTCTCGTCCTTACTAAACTTGGGCTGGCTGGTTCCCACATGTATTCTCCATTTGAGAAATCTTATCTTATCATTACCTCATAATTGCTCACACAGTTTACGGCCTCGTACTTGCCATGCGCAAGCAATGGCCCATTTCCTTTGATTTTGCACTTCTCGGTTTTTACTCGCTCTGCGTACTCTCAATCCAGAAAAATCCAGTAAAGTCAAACTAAGGGTTATTTGATTGAATGGATACATCTGTCGAGTTCTTACACTGTTCGAGCTTGTGAGGAACGCAAAATAATTCATTTTGCAAAGTTTTGCATATCTCTGTACACCATAGTATAAGAATTTCCAGCTGCACTAACAATTGAGACGACGTGGCTGCGTCAATTGCAACTACAGCTCGTGTTTTGCAGTGTAGACGCGTGATCATGATTTCGGCTAACTTCAACAATCTCAGGCTTCCTCCCCCTTACTATTATCAAACTTGTTATGAATATAAATTCTAGTCTTTCTGAATCGCTCACGGGCAGTTGGTCCGAGTCTGAGTAATTTATTCTTATTCTTGACGCTGCCATTGCGGCATCTTCGACTCCAATTCGCACTTAGAGGCCATCAAGCGTGGCTTAGAACCTTGCGTTAGGCTAACATCTATCTATCAGACGCTGTTGCTCTAGCAACAGCATTTTTGATTATCTTTTGAAGCATACATTCAAGTCACTTCTTTATGAGCAAGATTCAGATAAATAAGTACGTTTGTTTGACTGGATTAATTCCTTCCCCTCAAGACATCAATTGCTAGGTTCAGAGCGCTGGGCGCAAGTTGTTCATCCTCAAAATCTCACTTCATACTCTCAAAATAAACAATATGCCTACTTCCAATTATGTTCAGTGAGTCAAGGAGTACTCGTATCACTCTGCGTTGATCCATCCTTACGCACAATTTGATATTTGACAGTATGTACACATTACTTCTGACAGGTTCGCTCGCAAATGGATTAACAATATCTCCCATCCCTATCATAACGCAACTTGTTCCCGTCACCGTGACATGGTCTCGCCAGGCGGGTGATCCAACGAGCTGGTTTCTTGCGAAAAAGGGTATAAATTCTGCACAATATAGTACCGTGACGGTTCCAGAGCCTGGAGCTCAAAGTGGTGAATTGCTTGTTACCTTCACCACCCCTCAGTAATGAGTTTTACCTTCCTGGCGGCCAAGAGCTCATGTAAACTCTAGTTCTTTTCAGCTCATTGCCGTAACGAAGACCACCATGAAGAGAAGTGGGCCACCGCAAGCGTGGCAAGTACGAGGCCTATAATGGCTCATCGATGCATCAACTGTCACTTGACTGAGGAAGACACTAGTGTCAGTTAAGAACTCGGATGAAAGAAGCCGGAGTTTCCGATGCCAAATTGGTAATAAAGGTCTTGACAAATAAGACCACATCGGTGACCGACCGGGGTAAAAAGTCGCGTGTAAAGACGATTCCTCCTTTCAGTCGGCCTCGTAACGACGTAGGTGTTCCAACTGAGTGTATTACTCACTGTGCTAATTAGAGGAATCAGCATAGAGCCTTTTGGTCCACTTAAATCTAAAGACCCGGGCGTAAATCTGCCATTCCCAACACGGACATTAACAAGAGATTCAGTATTTGCGACACTTCAGAGTGTAACGGTATTGCCTCGATCTTCTTCAACTAGCGGAGTGGTGGTGACAACCTCAGAAACTTTTACAGAGACACCAATCGTTCCGCCATCATCTGAGTCTGGAAGTCCCACTTTGATCCATTCCCCCAGTCCCTCAAGCACGGAAGAGAGCCACAGTCAACCAAACACCGATGTCAAGGTTGCCATGATATTGGGAGGTATAGCTGGGTCTGCTGTTTGTATGCTTCTCGCTGGCTTTTTGGTGCTCCGTTGTCGAAGAATGAAGCGAATCAGCGGAGAGACAAGTGGGTCGTGGGGGAGACCAACTCCATTTCAATCTCATCTCGACATCAATCAGAGTTCAGGTAGTCTCACAGGACTCATGATCGATGATCAGACAGGCAGTGAAGAAATAGGCGACTCCGAGATGGCCACAGTAGGAGGTGGTGATGAATCAGAATTGGCTATGGATTCTGTTGCCACAGGGAGAAACACCCAGATCCCAATTCAACGCCAATTCAGGTCTGCTGGTCGGGTTTTCAACAGGATGAAAACTGCTGTTAGGGAAAAGAAGACAGTGGACGATAGTAACCGCCATGAGGTTTCTGATCAGATGGCCAATCGAGATGTCCAGCCTCAAGCTGGAGGTTTGACATCAGGAGCTCTAGCCTCAGTTCCGGATAGGGTACCATCTAGGAACAACCGAACGCAGAATGTTTTACGACATTCGGATAGTGGGTTTAGAATGATGCCATCATACAGCTTGGAGAGGGCTGATGAAACAAGACCAATAGATGGAGGAAGGTCGGGACATATTTGAAGATACTATTGAGCTACCTCCAGAGTATTCATTTGTATGACCATTAATTTAAATTTGTTTGTGGCAGCAGTGCTAGATGTTTTATCCAGTTGAATGTGGTACGTATGTGTTTGCCATTGATGATTTAATATATCCAGTAGCTATTAAGATTCAACATGGTAATAAAATCTCAAAATAGCTAATCGCTACTAATTTCACCTACCCGTGATCTCTTGAGGATACCAACATGGTAATAAAATCTCAAAATAGCTAATCGCTACTAATTTCACCTACCCGTGATCTCTTGAGGATACTGTGACTGTGCAATGCCACCTTGCCGGATCCCGAAGGGGCCACTTGGTGTATCCATCCATCCATCTCGCAAACCAGCAGATTCCTTGACTGCAAAATATATCTTTGAAGTTCTCAACCTGTACAAATCTGATTCTCTCTGAACTCGAACCAGCCGCCCTGTGTAATGGTTTGATGACAATCGATCAAAACTTTGCCGACACAGATCGACTACGATCATCACTACTATATCAAAAGCACTGGCTCGAGTCTATGTCCTACCGGCAATAGTATTGTGCTCTTGAGTGGTAGTAGCTTTTAGACAATGATAGTCTTACGAAATAGGTACTTAGTGCTTTCCCCAGGACCCTGCAGCCTTTTGTTGTTGTATGAATCTACCTTGGACGTACTGTAGAATTTCGTTCAATTCGCGTGTCACGCATCACGCACTTTGTCAAAATGCGCGAATATTGGGTGGTGTTCTCAGTAACGGTACCTCATGAGTGAAATCTTTACCAAGTGTGTCACACTCACAAATTTTCTTTTGCACAGTATCAAAGTTCTATGTTTTTTTTTGTACTTGATATATTAATTACATGGGGACAGATATAAGAATCAAGTAATGAAGGCAAGAGGAAGGCCTTCTCTGTCCTATACCAGTCTGAAAATTGTCAGCAAAAAAGTGAATTTTTTGTTGGTCACACGTCACAATGCCCTATGAGTGAAATTTATATTCGCTCAAGTGGTCACGGTAACGGACCTTGAGCGAATTGAACGAAATTCTACAGTATGTGTTTGATGATGATGCGGTCCCGGGATCACTGATATACTGCCATCGGGATGCGTCTCAGAGCCCGGTGTTCAGCGCTTAAGCTCAGTCCGGTTAATAAACTCCTCCCCATGTAAGGAGAGGTAAGGAGTTGATCATCCGTCCCCGTCACGGTATGATCAAATTCTAACGTTAAATTTAATTAAACTGCTTCGAGAATCGAAATATTCACTGCCGCCCATGGCCAGCGCGGTGACTGCAACCCC
>ML179152.1:0-10540 GCA_004369135.1 Dendrothele bispora CBS 962.96 | reverse complement strand
TGCGCGAATATTGGGTGGTGTTCTCAGTAACGGTACCTCATGAGTGAAATCTTTACCAAGTGTGTCACACTCACAAATTTTCTTTTGCACAGTATCAAAGTTCTATGTTTTTTTTTTGTACTTGATATATTAATTACATGGGGACAGATATAAGAATCAAGTAATGAAGGCAAGAGGAAGGCCTTCTCTGTCCTATACCAGTCTGAAAATTGTCAGCAAAAAAGTGAATTTTTTGTTGGTCACACGTCACAATGCCCTATGAGTGAAATTTATATTCGCTCAAGTGGTCACGGTAACGGACCTTGAGCGAATTGAACGAAATTCTACAGTATGTGTTTGATGATGATGCGGTCCCGGGATCACTGATATACTGCCATCGGGATGCGTCTCAGAGCCCGGTGTTCAGCGCTTAAGCTCAGTCCGGTTAATAAACCTCCCCATGTAAGGAGAGGTAAGGAGTTGATCATCCGTCCCCGTCACGGTATGATCAAATTCTAACGTTAAATTTAATTAAACTGCTTCGAGAATCGAAATATTCACTGCCGCCCATGGCCAGCGCGGTGACTGCAACCCCGCCCGGAAAACCACACGATATTAGGTAGTCTGTGCCTACTATAGAGGAACAAAAAACAAGAACATACACACGATACATACGTAGAGTGTCAAGTATGTATCGTCTCCGAAGTCTGGTTACACGAGACTATATTAAGCTATCTCCAGAGTATTCATTTGTATGACCCTCCAATTAGATTCATTTGTGGAAAGTGCCAGGTGTTGTAAACTTGTACACAATTGAGCTTGAATGTGGTACATATGTAGTTGCCCTTGATGTTTTAATATCATCAAATAATCCTCGAGGAGGAGGTAGAGGAGTAGTTGTTTTATTACTGGATAGTTGTAACTATTAAGACTGAAGTTCAATTGAACTTCATGCTGTGTTGAATATTGTCTAGAGCCAGTGGAAATAGACCCAATTTTACCACACTGCAACATGGTATTAGAGTCTCAGTTGTCGTCCAGGCATTGAGTTATTAGGAATTCGGTTGAGCTGCCGCGTAGCTTGAAGAAATGTAGTGACTTGGACCTATGGTAAAGTTGTTGGTTGAGGCAATCAACGAGGTCTATGAGAGTGTTGTTTCCCAGGCGAGACAATGGCAGTAATCGTGCTTCTAGTCCAGAGATTGGAAAGGAAAACCCAAGTCAAGATGAGGAGATTGATCAGGTGTACATCAGCGTAACTTCGGGTTCGGGGAGGATATAAGTACAACAGTTGCACTATGTCTAAATGTGATGTTGCCTATAGAGGATACAATTATGACTGGGTGAGTATGTTTGTGGAGGTAGGGGGACCTATAAACAGTGCTTCTATTCAGATGGAAAACTATGGGTACGTGAATAAGGGCGTGGAGAGACCTAGCAAGCAAGGTAATACAGTACTAGGATGTATTTTAGTCAGTATAAGTCTAGGATATAGCCTATACATGTAGTGATATCATCCCTTCAATTTCGAGTACCACCGCACGCTTCCAAGACACATTCATATTGACAAATGCCTGAAGGGCCTCCTGTTATCCTAATCTCAACTTGAGTCAACCTAGGAGTTGCACTCCGACTGATATGTGGGAGGAGCAACAATATGCTGTTGCATTTCCCGAGACATCAGTTCTATTTGAGCTTCCATTCCACGTATTCTTGCTACCATTACAGCAGGCAATTCATTGGTAGGCATTGCAGAATTTGGCGGAATGATGCTGAAAGCGGAATCTGGTGTATCTGGCTGCATTGGCGTGCTCACAGGGCGACGGATTTGTACATGTGTTGTTATAATAGATCTTAAAATTTTCACCAGTCCTGTAAGAACTTGTATCGGGGGGAAAGAGGAGTAGAAAATGAGTTTGGATTTACCTTTTGCTGTCAGAGGCCGGATGCAGGTTTGCTTCAGAAACAGGCATGGTAAAAGGTTCTACCACCCCCAGAAGCTGTTGCTGTTTCTTCCGCCTCCGCTTCAAGAACCACAGAGAAGCAACCAAAATAGTAATTAGTAAAAGAGAGCCGATTGCTGCTCCAACTATCGCTGCAGCTGAGTCATGGCTTTGAGATGGACCCATGTTGTCCGTGTTTGGGTCAGAACTAGTAGTCGAGTCGGGGTCGGGACTAGGACCAGTAGTCGGGTTGGGGTCGGTCATAGAGCCAGTAGTCGGGTCAGAGTCAGAGAAATCTGGCTTGTCTGCCAACGTGCTAAATATCGGCTTATATGTGATGTAATCGATGAAGGCGAAGATGTCGCCTGAAACACTATGAATAGTGACAGTCAAGGTATGATTCCCAGTCGATAAGTCAGGATCACTAAAATAGATAAAATGGAGCGAATTTTCATTCGCCTGCGTGAAATAGGAATTTAACGTGCTGTTTCCATCCACATCAAATTCCATGGTAAGAGCACCACCAGCGTTCCACCGAGATTGGGTTCTGGGGAATCCGAGGAATATGAGGCTTCGGTTGTTTTCAGGAGTGAAGCCTCCAACAAGGATTGATTCTCCTGGAGATCGAACTTGAGTGAGCAGAGAAGATTCTGGTAGCAATCAGGTGACAACTGCAAACATGTTCCAGAGGCTCACCGGCAAATTTAAACACAAAGGAATCCCCCTGAGTATTACTTTGATGAACGCTGTTGCCATGAGGTAAAGCCTGAACCGGCTGGCTTGTAATCTGAATTGGGAACTGTATGGATGTATTTATATACATCACCCATAATTCCGTATGAGCGATCGGCTTGTCTAGTCCAACCGGACCAAGCGATTTCCGCATCATCATCGTCAACAAAAATGGTCTTGTCTTCTAGATTGCTAGTATTTGTAGCTGTGACGAGTGCGTAGTCGATGCCCATCTGTTGGACCCCGCTGATCCGACCTTGGAATGGAGACGAAGGGAATTGGCCACCGGTTAAAACATCTGGATGGCCAACAGGACTTTGGGAGAGGTTGTTTGGTTGAACCAAAGATTGATCGACTGTGAAGTTTTTCGTGCTGACTTCACCCAGTGCATATCCGAATAATGATATTGAGCTGCCTGTAAAGATCATACTGAGAAATGGAATCCGAGCATGCATCTACTGACCATCAAAATTAATGTTGTATTCTCTGTTTCATTGCGTACGACATTGAAGAACAGTAGAGAATCTATCAACTTTAACGACATGAACACGGCTACTAGGAAAAGGAGCTGTACGTTGCTCATTAGGGACATCTTGAGATGCTGGAGTGGTATGTACGGTACTATTACTCTCCATGCAGGAACAGACTGGGTATATGTATTTAAACAAGAAGATTTGGAGTCAGGTTGAGTTGATATAGTATTCGAAGAGTGTGAGAAGCAGTGAGGAAGTCGTAGTCGCGTCCGACACACTATCAAACGCACCGTTACGCACGACTGTATGCGGTGGTAGAGGACGAGCGTCAGCATTTCGAAGGCCTGGCCGAGGTTCGGCATCTCAACTGTATTGACCCCCCCCCCTCGTGAGAACGGGGTACGAATCTGATAAATCTGACACCTCTTGCCTTCAATGATCCTGTTACCCATATCCACCGGTGCTATCAATTCTTGTTGTGATCCGAGTCAATGGAAAGACCATGTCTTGTGAGTTGCCATGACACATACTTCCAAAAAAAGCTCTTTGAGCAGCATGAGTCTAAATCAATCCCCGTTCTCATTCGCTCCCACACATTCACTCCCATAGACATTATCAGTCAATTACTATCAGTTGTTCCAGTTTTGTCTGCTTGCACTTACCAGTGAAATGCATCATTCTGCTGTCTGACTGTACTCCATTGACTTAGCAGAAATATGAAGGAAGAAGGCCATTGCTCTGCGTGGCAGATACGAGGCCGAATAAGCCTTTTGAAGCAGCAAACTTATGTAGTTTACCGGCATTTCCCGCAATATGGACGCAGTCGACACAAAAAATGAAACAGGATCTGGAGTGAGATAAGATAGTTGATTTTCCTAGTAGCGGCTGGAGTAAGGACGAGTATAAGAACGGGTACAGATGATGTGGGAACAACAGCAGTTGAGTTTGGAGGTAGTGATTCGTTAGATGGCTTGATGTCTTTTTATGTAAGCAGCTGTTACTGCCTCTGCATGCTCCGCATTTTCAAACACTACATATTTAAGCTCTGTTCGGATTAAGTATTGTGGTCTTTGGCCCAGTTGGCAGTTCGACCCGCCAAATTTGCTGTTGTCCTTGTCATGTTAACCGATCCGCTCTTTTAGGTTGGAGACTCGCGCAGGAGCTGAAGAGGTTATCGAGCGTCTTCATGGACGTATGGTTCGGGGGTGGAATGACCCGGGAAGTAGGATCTCCGTTCGTTTCGCCTCTTTAGAAGCGATCAATGATCATGATGGATTCAGTAGCTTCGTTCTGCGTTGCATTATAGCGGCTCAAGAGTACAAGCTCAAGTCATTTCATACACAGTTTGATGTAGTTAAAGAGCAGGCCCCATAATATATAAGATTAGTGACCCCGGTGTGTAATTAACCAAACTGACCGTGTGCAAGCAGGATCTCTGGTGACGGAGTCGGCCTTTACCCTAGTGGTAGAATTACCAGCGCTTAAGGCCTCACCACGAATAATCATAAGCAAATTTTCTAGGGAACGACTCGGAAACCTGGATGAAGTTTAGTGGGCCACCGCAAGTAGGCCTGGAACGGCCCATCATGCATCAATACCGGGCCGAGGAAGTCAGAGGCTTTTGAGCCACGTGAAAGATGCCGGATTGGTATCAAAGGCCTTGACAAACACGACCACATCGGTGACTGACCGTTGTTCTTTCAGTCCTCGTAGTTAAAGTTTCGCAATTGGCTGTAACATCTATCATATCAGACGCTGTTGTGGGAGCCACAGCATTTGCTGATTATCTTTTGGATATTTAGGTCACTTGTTTAAATATAAGCAAGGTTCAGATAAATAAGTACATTTGTTTGACTGGTTTAATTCCCCCCAAGACACCAATTGCTAGGTTCAAAGCGCTGGGCGCAAGTTGTTCATCCTCAAAATTTCACTTCAACAAGTATTATACTCTCGAAATAAACAACATGCTGTCTTTCAATTTCAACTTTGTCCAGTGAGTCAAGCAGTACGAGTACCACATCTTCTGCGTTGATCTGTCCTTACGGAAATTTGACAGTGTGTACACTGGCACATTATTTCTGACAGGTTCGCTCGCGAATGGATTGACGATATTTCCAATCTCCGTCATAGTAACGCAACTTGTTCCCGTCACCGTGACGTGGTCTCGCCAGGCGGGTGATCCAACGAGCTGGTTTCTTGCGAAAAAGGGTATAGATTCTCCACAATATAGTACCGTGACGGTTCCAGAGCCTGGCGCTCAAAGTGGTGAATTGCTTGTTACCTTCACCACCCCTCGGTAATGAATTTCTACTTCCCTGACTGCCAAGAGCTGATGTAAACCACTAGTTCTTTTCATCTCATTGCAGTAACGAAGACCACCACGACGTAGGTGTTCCAACTGAGTATATTACTCACTGTGCTAATTAGAGGAATTAGCATAGAGCCTTTTGGTCCACTTAAATCTAAAGACCCGGGCGTAAATCTGCCATTCCCAACACGGACATTAACGAGATATTCAGTATTTGCGACACTTCAGAGTGTAACGGTATTGCCTCGCTCTACTTCGACTAGCGGAGTGGTGGTGACAACCTCAGAAACTTTTACAGAGACACCAATCGTTCCGCCATCATCTGAGACCGGAAGTCCCACTTCTATCCAATCTTCCAACTCCTCAAGCACGGAAGAGAGCCACAGTCAACCAAACACCGATGTCAAGGTTGCCATGATATTGGGAGGTATAGCCGGGTCTGTTGTTTGTATGCTTCTTGCTGGCCTTTTGGTGCTCTGTCGTCGAGCAATGAAGCGAATCAGTGGAGAAGCAAGTAGGCGGGGGAGACCAACTCCATTTCAATCTCATCTCGACATCAATCAGAGTTCAGGTAGTCTCACAGAATTCATGATCAATGATCAGACGGGCAGTGAAGGAAGAGGCGACTCCGAGATGGCTACAGTGGATGGTGGTGATCAACCAGAATCAGCTATGGATTCTGTGGCGACAGGGAGAAACGCCCAGATCCCAATTCAACGCCAATTCAGGTCAGCTGGTCGGGTTTTCAACAAGATGAAAGTTGCTGTTAGGGAAAAGAAGAAAGTGGGCGATAGTAACTGCCAAGAGGTTTCTGATCAGATGGCCCATCGAGATGTCCAGGGAGCTGGAGGGTTGACATCAGAAGCTTCCTCAGTTCCAGATAGGGTACTACCTAGGAACAATCGAACACGGGATGTTTTACGACATTCGGACAGTGGGTTCAGGATGATGCCACCATACAGCTTGACGAGGATTCATGAAACAAGGCCAACAGACGGAGGAAAGTCAGAATCAATGTTTGAAGACACTGTTGAGCTGCCTCCAGAGTATTCATTTGTATGACCATTAATTTAAATAATTAAATTTGTTTGTGGAAGTGCTAGGTGTTTTACCCAGTGTGATGGAATATCTTAATACACGAATACATTAGATATCTTATCTCCGATTCCCTCTAACCATCTTATCTAGCTATCTTATCAATAAAGGAACAGTCTTGTATATCTCCCCTTTGTCCCGAATGTTCTTTCTATTTCTAGTATACTTAGACTACTAGTATAAATACTTATAGGATTTCCTGTACAAAATCTCATTCTTATTTCAACTTGTATTTAAATTACCCTCGAGAGACCGTATTGAAGAACTGTTATAAATAAGTAAGGCTTCGCGCTTACTTATTGACTAACAAATACTTGAGTATTTGCAGCGGCGAAAGCGTTGTATTGCTCGGTACTTAACACATAAGTACTACTACTCTACTGATTAAGTACGAACCCTTCGTGAAGAATAACGCCGACTCTTCACACCCAGTCGAATGTGGTAATATGCAGTTGCCCTTGATGATTTAATATATCCAGTAGCTATTGAGATTCAATATGGTAATAGAATCTTAAAATACTAACTAATCGCTATTAACTTCACTTCCCCATAATGTCTCGAGGATACTGTGACTGCGCAGTGTCACACTGCCGGGCCACTTAGTGTGTATTCTATCTATCTATCTATCTCACAAACCAGCAGATTCCTTGACTGCAAAATTTATCTTTGAAGTCAACCTGTACAATTCTGAACTCGAACCAGCCGCCCTGTGTAATGGTTTGATGACAGTCGATCAAAACAGTGATCGACTGTACATCACTACTCTACCAAAGGCACTGGCTCGAGTCTAACTCCTCTCTATGTCCCCCCAGCCTACCGACGATAGTTATTGTGCTCTCGAGTGGTAATAGCCTGTAGGCGATGATAATTTCACGAAATATGTACTTAGTGCTTCCCCCCCCAGGACCGCTGCAGCCTTTCATTGTTGTATGAATTTACCTTGGACGTATGAGCAGTCAGATCATAGAGGATATTTTTAATTGAGCCATGAGCTCGTTCATATGTATGATGATCATGATGTGGTCCCGGGATCAATGATGTACATACTGCCATTGGGATGCGCCTCAGATCCCGGTGTTCAGCGCCTCAGCTCAGTCCGGTTAATAAACTTCTCCCCATGATAAGGAGTTGATCCCGGATCCGTCCCCGTATGATCGAATTCTAACGGTAAAGTTCATTAAACTGCTTCGAGAATCGAAATATTCACTGCCGCCCATGGCCAGCACGGTGACTGCAACGGGTCCCCGTCCGCACGATATTAGGTAGTGCCTACTATAGAGGAACAAAAAACAAGAAGAACGTCTATATATATTCTAGTCAGAACCAGACTCATCCAGTAAGTCTCCAAGACATCCTCGCAGTTATCGCTTTCAACCTCGACCCTATACTCTTCCTCTTCAAACTCCCTCCTCCTCTTCCTCCTCCTCGTCGAGCCTGATCTCTTTCAATAGCGATAGCAGCGGCGCAAGAATTATCAGACGAACCCATCGACTCGAACTCGAACCTCTCTCCCGCAACATACACTTTGACCCATCTAAGAACCCCTCTACGAACTGCGTTTTCTTCTATACAGGGATCACACACTGCTTCTAGAGATTTGCGTATCCCTTTCCGTACGCCCCGACAGTATTTGGTTCCGGAACGTGTAGAGCTGTCACCGAAATGAGGGGAGTCGATGTGGAGAGATTGTAAATGTGGTAAGTTGGTGTTGATCATGTCGAGGAGCGTGTACTGTTGAGTGGAAAATAGTAAGTAAAAAAAATGATTCCCATCCGTGTATGAATCTCGAAGAGGTTCAAAGGTTCTCACCACTAAATTTGGCGTCGACTCGTTCGTGAGCTGTTCAAAAAACTATATTGCCAGTGAGAATCAATAATCACTAATAAGCTAACTGACAAGGACAACTTACCCATAAATCAAAATTCGGATCCACATATATCCCAGCAGACCTCAACCTAACCCCCAAATACCTCAACTTCTCACACCTCCCAATCGCTTCCAAATTATCCTCTCCAAAACACCACTCCCCTTCAAACGTCGGTAAAACCTCCAATTTCACAAGACTGTCCCTATGCAAACCAAGAATCTCTCCATAGAACCTCTCTGCAGTAAACCCATACTCTGGTCTCTCGCTATACCAATTAGGTCCGATAAACGAAAGAGTTTCGATGCCCGAATAAGAAGAAATGTAATCCAACATGTCTTCTGTGAATTTATCGAAAACGATGGAACGTAAACGAATGTCGTTGAAAGAGAGACTGTCGAAAAGCCATTTTAATCCGTGTCCGGAACGTCTTCCGATTCTGACGGAGAGGGAAGTGAGGTTTGGGAAGTGGATGGGGATGTCTGGAAGGATGTCTATGGACCAACCGCCTATGCTTAGATGGGTGATGGAAGAGAGTAAGGTGGTGTTACTGGCTTGACTTATGTCATCGAAGGGAAAAGAAGGACAGGAGCTCGATGAGATGCCGGTATCGAGGTGGAGATGTGAAAGGGACGTTGTTCGGGAGAGGAGATGGGTCATTAAAGGAAGGATGATAGCAGGAGCGGAGTTTCGTAGTGAAGCGTTCGTGTTTCCTTCTGTCAAGATGGAAATGGACAAGACGTGGAGGTTGGAAAAATTGGGGAGTTGGGTAAATGGGTTATGCCAAACTTCTGCAGGTCGAGAAACGTGCGGAGTAGATGAGAACGAGAACGATTTGATGCCGTTGAGAGAAGACAATGATTCCATAATGGTCTGAAGCGTCCATTCCGAATCCTTCCAATGCCAATGCCAGCTAAATAAGAAGGTTAAATGTATATATAACGGATAAACAAGAAGATACCGAGTATAGTTTATGAACTTACTGAACGGTTTCGAGATTGTGTAATGTCCTCAAGGCTGGATCCAGTAACGTCTTGAGCGTTGTATGTGCTTTGACAATCTCGGGATTCCTGTCATCAATGGGGTCTGACACCCATCCTCGAACCATTTCGAACAGTTCCCAGGTATGCTTGGCCAATTCTTGTTTTCTAGCGAATTCAGGGTTGGGGAAGAAAGTGGGCGACAGAGAATCGATGTAAAGTGTCCGAATATGAGGAGAGTAGACCTCTTTCTGGTGAACCAACGCGTGAAGGAGGTTGAGGCCAGGTTTGAGGTTGTGCTTGTGGATGTTGAGAGACACTTCAGAGAGTACATGAGGTCGTAGAGCCCGTCCTAGTCGGCTACACGTTCTTTGTAGGTTTTTTTTGTCTTCAAGTCTGTCCACCTGTATTGTGTTTGTGCGTTGTGAGCCTCTGGGTCATCTTCTGTTCACGGTCTTGAGCACATACCTCGTTACAGATCTTCCCTATGAGCTCGTTGGGCAGCGAGAGAATCATCGTTAGCGGAGAGAAGCTGTTGATGAAAAATCATTGTGATGATTGATGCGCCTATATATATGAGGCTGAAGTGCGGTGACATTGCACTCGACATCTTGCATGCGGAATGAGTCGGAAATTGAAAATCAATAGCTATCGTTACATGAAGGGAAATTCGCTATCTATTGAAGAGACGAACAGGTTCGAACCTCGACTGGCCAGTGGACTGAAGGCTACCGGAGTATTCAAAAAAAGGAAAAAAAATCATTAGTACGCGATTTTAAGGGTGCCTTGACTCTTGAGGCTTGAAGTCTCTGAGGTTATTGCAAAGGAAGACCCGGTTGTGAGGAAGATATCGTCTCTACTAGCAGATTTCTCGCTTATAGGTAGGGATTCTAGTCAGTCAACCATCGTATTTGTTCGAAGTGAAGACAATCCCGAGCAAGAGTCAGGTGACATGGAATTTCTCCATTCTGCCCAAGTACCTCACTGGCAAACGTCCATCTCTAAAAATTCGTCCACAAGTTCTCCAATGCTTGAGCTTAGAACCACTCTAACTGCATAGTCCTGGAATATCTCTATCCAACATCGTCATACACGCCTCACTGGCATATGATGAACGACCTATGACGTTGACATCTCGGTCAACGCTTGGGTCATAATTCTCTCCA
>ML179151.1:0-196172 GCA_004369135.1 Dendrothele bispora CBS 962.96 | reverse complement strand
TGCTGAATTTGTTGGTCTCTTTCGGTGTGAGAAGTCGCATTAGTCTTTGAGCAGGAAAAGAGTGTAGTGTCGTACCAAAGGCGATGATGATCCGGGGACTGAGGGTGTTTCCGAGACATTGCGAGGCTGAGGCCAAGAGATTCCGAGTTAATAGTATCGCATGTAACAAATTAAAGCTCCAAGGTTTATACCTCATCGTTGTCGTTTCTGCCACCATTCGTTAGTGCGATCTTATGCTGGTCGGTTTGCACAAAAAATCGACCCGTTTTTACTTGGAGGGTACACCCGTTTTTACTCAAACACCCACCCGTTTTCATTCAAACACCTACCCGTTTTCGTTTAAGCAACCTACCCGTTTTCATTCGAGCAACCAACCCGTTTTCACTCAATGGCCGGAACTTGCTGAGTAAGATGTAGATAAGCCTAATATGGTTGGATCTTATCTACAAGCTACGTGACTCTACATCACCTGATCACAAAGTTGTCACATTGCTTATTGATCATTGTGACTAGGGTTGCGAGAAAAACTCCCTCTGAGTTTTTCACGGGTTAGAAACAGTGAAAAAGTTTTGGGTCCTCGAGCGGGGTAGTTTTTAACTGTTTTTAACAGTTTAAAACACACGTGACTTTGAAAAAAAAGCCAAAAAAAAATTCATTTTTTCTCTCCTGGCGGCGGGTCCCCAGGATAACTACAGAAATAAGATAGTAGGATACATCTACTCTTAGGATACATTTACTCTAGGGCAAGGAATGCATTTATGTGACTCATAGAGTAGTCATGATCATGTCCCGGAACAACGGATTCTGCTGTCGGAACTGAAGAATGTTCAGTGGAAGCCTGTCTTTCAATCTTGGTATCTGCAAGCGACGAGACAAACTCAAATGAGTCCGAATTGACAAACTTTACAGCTTCCAGTAAGGAGTTAGACGAGAAACCGGTATACATGCCCTCATCTATTGGCTCATCAAGCCACAAATCATCCTCTCCTTCTCGCGCTACTTGCTGTTCCGCTGTTTCGGGGCCTTCCATCTTTGACATCGACGTGAGTTCTAATTCTGATTTCGGCTGCTGGGAGCTTGTACGATAGAGGACATCTTTCACATCACAAAACTTTTTGGTTTTGGATGATCTGGACTCGAAGGTTTGTTCCTAAATATAAATAGAGTAAAGACGGCCTGAGGATAAATTAGCAGGTGAATGGGAACATACAAATTTTTCCTCTGCAGAATAGAATTGATATATCATCGTTTTTGCTGCCATGGTTTCAACGGACATTAGTCTTCTTGTTGCCGGTGTCATCCAAGTAAATGTGGAGGCTGTGCGCTCATCAGCCATGGAATTAACACGAGCAGAATACAGTTTGATTGCCAAGTGCTGTCAAGGATCGAATTTTTCAATCAATGAACGTCAAAAATAGGCGGAATACATACAGGTAAAATAATACCACCTTCGTTTTCTTCAGTTATACATCCTCTCCACCATCCAATAATAGTTTGTGTTGATGATTCGTGTGGGAAGTGAGTATCGAAAGGAAAAACCCGCCGAGAATATGCCTTGAGCTCCTTCGCTAGCTGGCCTAGAAGCTTATCAATTTTGCCTTCGAACCGTAGGAACTCTGGTCGTTTGCCGAGCTCAGCTTCTTTGGAGGCAACATCCCCGAGAAAGTTGAAAACATGAGAAAAGAGTTTTGGGTAACGGATTCCGGCTTTCTGAAGGTTATTGATTGTCGTCAAACTGGTAGGATGAGAAGGGTCGATGTCGTTATCAATGAAAAGGTCAGACATAAGATAGCCTATTGGTAATATAGAAAAATTGCTTAGTACGAGAATTGTCATAAAATCAGATACTACGCACCTGGATTGAGATATGCTGTAGCTAGGTACACTGCATTGTACAACCTTCCTCCCGGACAAAATAATTGAGAGTGACGGAAGTTCAGAATTGTGAGAATCTCTTCCTGCACTTCGGGAGGGTAGTCGTTTTCTTCATCTGTAATTGTTTTTTCAATGTGGAATATGACAGCGTGCCAGAATATAAAAACATCGGCCGGATTTGCATCGTTGGATTCCAGGCAGGTAAGGGCCTTTGCAATTGGCAAGCCGACTGCTATCAGTTGTTCCAACTTTGCTTCGAAATTCCGGCCGTAGCTTTTCTGGACAACCTGAAAGTATTTAGAATATTCCTAAACCAGCACTCAGTGAACGTAAACCTATAATAATAATAAAAGTGACCCACAAAATCGAACCGCTCACTTGATGCCAGTGCTCGTTTTATGGCCTCAAGATTTCGTTGAATTGAAATGGCGGAGAGAATGACTGTGACAAATCGAGTGTTTCCAATAGCTTCAAGGCCAGCACCAACCCGGAGCTGTTGACGAGCCTTCTTCAGTGCAGATTTACCGGCATGCGACACTGAAAAGCTTTTGATAGTTCCCCGAATAATCTTGACAACCTATTAAAATAATAAACATATGCACTAGATATGAGAGTAAAGGTTTAAACTTTAGAACTCACTTCGTCAAAGTATTTTATTTTTACAATGTCCTTGTTCGTGTTATCCAAGTGGTGGCATATGTCAGCGATGGGGAGAACAGTCGGAAAATCTTTGGCAAGTAGCTGACGGGCAAGAAGGGTGTTCCCAGTACTGTCACTACATGTAGCACAGAAGCGTTCAAACCCAATTTTTTCAATCCACTGTTTTCCCAATTTAGAACATCTATGAGGTAATCAGTTGATGTAACTCACCGGCTTAATCAGCCCCTTGATCCACTCGCCAGTATGTGAATCATCGGTCGCATGCCTCACTTCCACCAAGTACACTCGCCGCTTACTGGTTGAGATGTGTACAGTAAAATGAGACTCCCCATTTTTCGTTCCACCATCAAAAGATATCGTCAAGTTCTGCTCCTTCTTCAAGCGCCGTGCAACTGCATCAAGAATTGCCGATGATTCCGCAGGAATGAAAGAGTCATCCATTCTATTACGAGTGGGAGTTTTATAGGTCCGGTCAGCAAGGTGCAGGCTTCGTCTGAAGTAGATAGAGTCGAGATAGGTCGATGGGAGTGTTGCAAAAAGCTTGGTGAGTTCTAGGTCCAACATCCGATGTCGTTCCTCTCGGTTCAACTGACTTGCCTCTTGAATGAAGGCTGCGCCTGCCATGATGGGATTCGTTTTCTGCTTTTTGGGGAGCAACTCTTCCGGGGAAATTTTTGACACCTCCTGTGCTTTAATAACCTGTCCTTCCTGCCTGTCCTCTGAGGCCGAGCCCTTGCCATTCTCGGAAACTTTGGTCGATGGTGCCGTTCCACGAAGTTCTTGGTTTGCTAGCTCTCGTAAATCAACTGGTAGGTGGATGCATGTCTTTGCGTGCCTGAGGATTCGGTCAAGTTGACGGCTGATCCAACTTTTTTGGCATTTCTTCGCCATACATTTGTGTCGTATCTTTCCGGGGTCAAGAGGGTGATAGCATGGACGCAAAAGAAGCTGCATCAAGGTGTTTGGACTTCTTCCTGTCGTCTTTGGTGGATTATACGACATTTCGATCAATTCACCGCCAGCTATCATTTTGCCGCTCTCCTCATCACTCCCAAGACTCTCCTCGTCGCTCTCAAAATCTAACACCTTCGTCTTCTTTCCTTTGTCGTGTGAAGATGGCTCGTCTTCGTGTTTTCGTTTCCTTGGTTTCGTGGTGTTGAAGATGGGCGCCAATTGTACAGCATCTTTTTTAGTATGAACCGGTTGCACTGTAGACTTTGCCGTTGAACTTGAGGTTACAGGTGCGGATGATTTGGCTGATTTAGGGGGTTTTGGAGGGGCCTGAGGCGGTAAATTTGTATTCTTCACAAGTTAAGTCTAATGCCACATTGTTAAATGGTCAAAATGCTCACCGTCTGCGATAGTAACTGGACAATACTTTCATATTTCCGAACTCGTTCCTTTACTGGGTGAAAATTTTCATTGTATAGGGGGAAAACCGCCGGGTTTGTGAAATGCAAAATTGTATTCACGCAGTAGAGTCCGCATGAATCAGAGTCCAACTGCTGACCACACGGCAAGTCTCCAGCATTGAATACAGTGTCAGGAAACACCCCAGCTAACCACCACTGCAGCATCTCCACAAGCTCAGACGGAGCTCGCATTCCCTTCGAATCACCATAGCAAATCTTCTGTTCTCGTACAACAACAGCTACAGCAGCCCAATGATTTCCGGTCTTCTCATCACCTCTCGGTAGAACTGCCGATGATTCCTCGAGCCGAACAAAAACCGGGAAAACCAAATTCTCTTGAGGCCCGGTCCGGAGTAGATCTGCAGTCATATCCAAAATACGGCGGGGAGTTCTACTTTCTCCTTCTCGGTAGGAATTTACCAGAGTGTTGAACCAGTATACATTCTCAACCTGAACCTTTGTCCCTTGTGTCTGACTCTGCGAGGCTGCTAACATCTGATTGACATTTTCAGCACTGAGCCATTGATCACTAAGGAACCTGGTAAGGTAAAGTGCATCACCAAGGTTTCGAGATGTCCATTGCCAAGGCACTGTGTCGAAGAAAGCGAGATCGCGGCCTATGAAGGAGTGATTATGGAGCCATTGCTTTGCTCTACGCCATGGATCTTGATGTGTCTTGATGGTATAGACATATCTCCAATATGTCAGGACCCAGAGGGGTAGTCGCATGTGAGTGTCTTTGATAAGGTATAGAAATGATTGATGACCAGCTTCGTGCGCCACTTTTGCCTTGTCTAGAATCTTTTCAATTTCGGAAAGAGGTGGAATGGGGCATTGGGATCGGAGAAAGGAAGATTTGCTAGGGTCGTTAATGATTCCGGTAGCTACAGTGAAGAGTTTTTCATCTTCTAACCATGTAACTGGTGTAGCCGAAGTGGTATTGGGAAGGTTTTTCTCGTTGAAATTTATGAGCGTGAGTGCCGATGCATTTTGTGAAGTGAGAAGTCCGCATTCGGAAATTGGAAAGAGTACCGAGACAACGCTTTCAGGTATGTCAAGGCCTGAGTTTACTGTCGGTGTGTTCGGCATGCGATGGTAGTGTTGTAGGATAAGTCGTGGTTGATTTCGAGATCTCTTACTAGGAAATTTCAACTAAGTTACAATAAGCCTGCCACCGACTAAGCGCATAAAGCATTTTTTATTGTCCTATCCACTACACGTGACCTGTTTTTAACGCAGCCCAAATCGACCTCACACCGGTCCTGTTAAAAACAGGGTTAAAAACAGTTAAAAACCGGTGAAAAACGTTTCGGTGAAAAACTCCGACTTTTTCACGCAACCCTAATTGTGACACAGTGTGACTTTAGATGTGTGACTCTGAATGTGACAAGATTGCTTCTAATGTAACGCATATTACCAACAAGATTTTTCTTTTCTGAGTTGTTTTGCACAAGCAAGCGGTCGGTTTTAGTCATCTCAATGACACTAAGCCGTCATTTACAGAGGCGGCCATGGGAACTATTTCATCCAAATTAGGTGCTGGTGTTCCCACGTTTGGCCGATGGCTTGGCACCTTCCAAATTAAGGTGTAGGTTTTTAGCCGAGGACATGTCACTCATGTCACAGAGTCAGACAGACTGAAAACGAGTAAGATTCCTATTTGAAAACGGGTACCTATGAGAACTTGTTAAAAACGGGTGATGGTATTCTACAAAAACGGGTAAGGTTTCTGTTTGAAAACGGGTGCCCATGAAATTCATTAAAAACGGGTGATGATTTTATAAAAAAACGGGTTGGTTTATTTTTTGTGCATTTGGGACAGCATACGATCTGAGAAGGTTCGGTACGACTTGTCGTATGGTAGTGCCGAATTCGCTGATGTTGATTTCCTCTAATATCGTTAAGTACTAGAGTATTAACATAAATATGAGAGCTGTTGGCGAAGTATGACGACATGTGGTTCGCCTGAAGCAATGGGAGGAATGGTGGAAGATGATCGAACAGTGAGGTTTAGAAACGCTGAGATAGACGCCTGCCCACGAGGCCAACACGACCACATATGAAAGGTGATCGCGTCAGTCGTAACGAAGACCTCTTCTCGTGCGACCATCATGTCGCGTCTACCTCCTCTCTCAACCCGCGATCGCTCCCGTTCCCCAATGAAACCCTCTCCCTCTCCCTCGAAATCTCGTATGGGGACAACCACACCGGTCAGAGCAACGACTCCAGTTAGAACCTCTACAAAATCATCGACTGGACCACGTAAACCGGTCGAAAAGGAGGAACCTCCACCAACGCCTACCGTGAGTATCAAGGAACAAATCGCATTGAAAAGGGTAGAAGCTAAAAAGGCAATGACTGCTCGCAGGTGGGGATGGTGTGGTTTGAATGATATGTCCTCATTGGAAGATGCGGTTCCAGGAACTTCTCCCCTCCTCCGGAAGAAGATATCCTCGGACGATGGTCTGTTCGCGAGACGATTGAACGTGCTAGGAGTCAGGTGACTAACATTTACACCTAGTTATGTTTTACTAAAACTTGACAAAGGCTGTCCATCCAAGGCTCTTTGAATCTCTCATCGCGATCGTTGGAATGTTTACCTCCAGAACTATATGAAATACATCTCGGTATCACTCCGGACACGCTTAAACTTGTACCAAACCCAACACCCAACGTCGATGTCCATATTGGCGTCCTTTGGATCCAAAACGGTAAACCAAACTTTTGACTCTCTTGTTCAGCTATGTCTCTTTGCTTCTTCTCTACGGCAAGAATACCGGTGATGGCTCCATCGTTCTGTCCATACAATCGTTCTTCATCCTCAGAATCAAATTTCAAGTCTTCGCTACTAGGAGCTCCGCCTGGGCTTGACGTGTCGTTGTCGAATAGTGGGACATGTTCATCCCAGTCGTCGTCCATATCCATCGCGGAATCTTCTTCTCCTAATGCAATGCGCTCAGCGCGACGTCGTGATCCATCACTTCGTCCGGCTTTTTCATCCTGTCGTTTTTCCTTGAGAAGTTGGGTAAAGGGGTTAACTTTTTTAGTAGCGGGTTTTTTGGAGCCGGACGGGTTTTTATCGACAGCAGTACGGGTTCGGGCGGGTGGTGGAGAAACAGATGAACGATTATTAGTGGAATTTCGTAGATCATAAGATTTAGATATTTCAACATAGACACTGTCGGAAAAAAACATAAGTGAGGGAGGAATGAAAGATACGAGGATAAGGAGACGCACGCTGCCTTCTGTTTTCCTTTACCCTTTCGGTCGAGTAACAAAGATGATGGATCAACCATATCATCGTCTGAATCTGAAAGTACATCTTTGAACTCGGGCACAACGTCTTCTCCGTCTGTCTCCATTCTGGCTTTTTCTGCTGCTTCGGCTTTGATTCTAGCGAGGACTTGAGCAGTTTTGGCTTCTGTGGATAGCGCCGTGACAGGAGACAAGGACCTGCTACGCTCTTCAGACGTCGGCGGAGTGATCTGGCGAAAGAACGAGGGCGAGGTGCCCTGTTCAGGAGTCGACTGGATCGAATCGCCGAAAAGAGAGTCGACAGAAGACGCGTCTTCGCGCCATTTGTTCACGTTTTCGTTTACAGCATCCATATCGCGTGTAGAATGACGTGGTGGCACGAGTTCCTGCTCGTCAGAGAGACTACCGGGGATCTCATCAGAAGCGGGAGCGTGAACTTGGAGTGCCAGGGAGAGAGAGAGACGCGGTTTTTTCTTTGCAGGGGAATCGGATATTTCGCGACACGAAACGGGTGTCGAAGGAGTGTGCTTGCGTTTTTGGGGCATGCGGACGAAGTAGTCTGCAATAGACCTTGTACCCAAAGGCGCCTGCTTGGACTTTGCGGTCGTCTTTTTGGCCATGATCAACCCGTGCGGCGCGCGTCACGTCCCGGCGTGACTCACCGCGTCTAGCTAATCTCGAGTAGTTCGCACGTTCACCATTGATGTCGTCGGTCTTTTCAATGTTTTGTTATGCACCGAATAAAAAACGAGTTCGATGCACAAGACAAGAGAATCTAACGGGACTTTTGCATCTAGTTACATTAAAAATGGAATGAAAGGATACTTTACAGGCACATGATGACCTATAAACCTCGAGCTCAGCACAAACCTTGGCTTGTCGCCTCGGGAATATTTGTGATCTCGTTAGGCGTTTTAGACACACATGCGCTTTTCCAAAATGCGAAAAGGTGAAAATGTTCCCAGAGGCCTAAGAATGAGTCGGAAATCCTCACAGTCCAGAAAACTCATTAACATTGAAGTCAGCTTTGTCTCCGCACCATGTTTGCCTTTTCAAGCCGGTATGGCTTGTGGCAGATTTGATAAGGCCTAGGGCAAAGCTTGCACGAGTGTGGTTTTATTTCTAAGTGGGAATCATTGATCTACGAACCAAGCCGAAATGCTTCATGCTAGTAGAAAAACCAAGTGTTGTGACCTACACGGTAGTATACCTCAAGTTGTGAGCCACAGTGAAATTTCTTCCACAAATTAATGCTTAGGTGGCAAGGTTCTCGGACCAAACAAACCGGGACTGCTCTGAGCTGAGCCCCGACTTCTACTTCATGTAAATAGAACAGATGGCTCTCAAAGATGCACTAGAGATGGACACAGAAACTCTCAGTCGAGCGAGAAATGTTTAGTAGTAGCTAGCTGTAGAGTGCAGCATGTGTAAATCAATAGGTGATGTGTCAATGAGCCCGGCCCCCATCAACTTACTGTTGCCCTATCTAGTGTAAGTACTATGGGACCATTGATCGGGTGCGGTGACTATTTAGAAATAGCTCTTGACATACTTCTCTCATTGAACGTCGGACACCCGACGGAGAGTGTATATTAAATTGTCTGTAATACCAAAGTCGAGTTCAAAAAGAACGGAACTCTAATACATATTCGAAGCAGCGAGCAAGTACAAGATACATAATAAAATGATGAAGTTGCAATAGGAGTGGGCATTTCTTAGTGCATGAAAGTATGGTTTTCGGAGGTTGGGGAAAAATAGAAGGATTTGCGAATAGAATTACGGGCGCTTGTGGCGCGGATGCCATGGGTAACATCATACAATCCAACGTTCATGTGGAAAGCGTCACCAGTTTGATGACTCTGAATACAGTAGCTTCAGCTGAATACACGGAGAAAAACAGGAAGCACGCGCCCCCATAGAAATTCGATAGCTGTGTATTAGTCGCGATCTCTTCTCCAACGGGGACGTCGCTGAAAGTTCTCCTCCGTATCCATGGGTCTTCTGGGGTCCATATCAGCCCTCCTTTCATTCGAGTAATCTGAGTCCCTGCCATAATGTAACTCTGATAGATCCCCCTCGCTTGTATAGTCCGAACGAGGTTGTTGAGCATAATGGTCAGCCTCCGAAGAGTAATCGTGTGACCTGACACGGGTATCGAAGTTTTGGCTTGGACCAGGATTCATTCGCTCAACAGTGCTTCTACGACTATACAACGGGCTTCTAGTACCAGAGCTTTGCGAAGACGAGGGATGCATTCGAAGTGAGTCTTCAGGTACGTAATGGCTCAGGTCTCAGATACTTAAAGTTCGGGTGTAGGAACTTAGTTGTTCATCTCCATACTCGTCTTCAGGAGATCCGCCGCTTCGAGCTTGTCTTGCTAGGTATTGCTCTGGTACATCGCGATATGCTGTATTATAGTGGTGGTTCTGGCTCTGTCTCTGGTATGAACCTGAAGAACGAGACACAAATTGTTGGGTATCTTCTGTATCAATTGGGGGATGAGTGAAAGCAGTAGACTGCAGGGGTAATGCTTGACCCTGGGAATGACTTTGGGATACGCCCGATGCTCTGTGGGGAGGACGAGAAATAAGGTGCTGTGTATCTTCAAGGTCGATCGAAGGGCGGGTGAGGGTTGCAGACCGCGGCGGTAATGTTCGAGTCTGACTCTGGGCACCGTGAGATGGAGAGGGACGAGATGAAATGGCAGATTGTGTGTCTTCTCTATCAAGTGGGGGATGAACAAAATCCGGGGGTGACCTCTGCCCTTGAGAATAAGTACGAGATAAGGCCTGTGGTCTCTGCTGTGTTCGGCTACCACGACGAGGAAGGGGACGAGATGAAAAATTACCTGCATCCTCCGTGTCAATTGGGGGAATTGGGGGATGAGTGAAGACTGCCGACTCAGGGGTTCTCGGGCCAAATAACCCGGGACTGCTCTGATCAGGTACGAGAAAAGTAGGTTCACGAGATGGAGGACTAGGTTGTAGACTGGGATCAGCTAGAGAAGAATCGTCAGACATCGTCAAAGTATATCAACAGGTATTGACTTGCGTTGCCATGTAGCCCAGTCATGCACCTGTCTTCTGGGATTCATGTCATGGGATGGAGGACCAGGATGTAAATCGGGATTAGCTATGGGAGGGGTTCTCGGACCAAACAAACCGGGACTGCTCGGACCGGGTACGAGGAGAGTAGGTTCATGAGATGGAGGACTAGGTTGGGAATCAGGAGTAGCTAGGGAAGAATCGTCAGACATCGTCAAAGTATAGCAACAGATATCGACTTACGTTGCCATGTAGCCCAGCTGTTCCCCCATCCTCCGGAATCCATGTCAGACGGAGCAAATCCTGGGCCGCCTGGAGGGGGTGGCAGAGCAAGTGGCGGAGGAGCTTCTCTTCTCCTCCTCCTCGATCCCTGGGTGACTTGTCTCCATGCAGGTCTTGCTTGCGGCACTTCGGGAACGGGCGGTTCGGGTGGTAGTGGAGGCTCCTCTGCAGGCGGTCCTCCAGGCATTCCTGGTGCAGGTTTCCAATCACCTTCGAACTCGCCACCAGGACCATACATAGGCAGATTGTCACAAACATGACAATAATAAGGATCTTCGATGTGAGGACGCAATTTATGACCCGCGACACGTCTTGAGTTCGATTCCGATGGCCCACAGGCTTGATGGCTCCAAGTAGAGCACCTTGAGCACTTTTTTATAGGGGAGAGACCGTCGTCCGCTAGAGCGGCAATGTCAAGGAGCATATTTGTTAATAAAAAGTGAACATACCCAGACCGCATACGCAAAAGAATGGATCTTCCTGCACACATTCACCACATATTGAGCAAATCTCATGCAAAAAGGGTGCTGTATAAGAGATTATAGCACTCTCTGGTATATGAGGTGTCAATACAATCTCCTCCTTCCGATAACCTGAACACCGATGATGTATGGAAGAAAAGTTTTGAATGCTCTGAGCGGGTAACTGCTGGAGCGTCGTAGCGCGTCCGATGCGGAGACGTTCCAAATACGACTTGTAGTGCTGTGCAATATAAGCGACTGTAGCTTGTGTTTGTGGACGAGTCTTCCATGCCAGTTCGATTCGAGTTTTGTGTGACGTCGAAGATTCTTGGGCCGATGGATTGTCAGTGGGTTTGCCTTCTGGTGTCAAGGTGGACCCTATGCTTGAGTTGTTTTCTGTCCCCTTGAATAGAGAAGATCCGGATGGGTCATGATCAATAGGTGCATCTTCTAGAGGTAGATAAGATGTCTAATCAAGCAAATTAGAGAAGGAGCATAATCCCACGGTAAAGTAAATGGTTGGCTTCCTTGAAGACCTACGGAAGACACGATGAATATTGTAGACATTACTCCAAAATTTATGGGTCACCAGCAAACCTTCGAACACAGATCATCTAATATTCTCAGACGTTCATCCTCTCCAGCTTTCTCCCGATCAACTTGAAGTACTGCATCGAAGGGACTGAAGCTAATTTTGATATTGTCATCGCCTGTAATGTAGACTTCCAGTTCCTAAACAGGCCAGTCATTAAGACAAGCATACATCAATGATCGCGTGGAATGGCTTACTTCAAAGAATGGGGAATCGGGTGGCACCTCATAAGACGAAAAGAGACAATCAAGACCACTCTGGTTCACGGTCAGGCAGGGTACGAAAATCCAGAGGCTGATAGGTACATACTGCAAGTCCACTGACCTGAGAGAGGACATTAGTTCCAAATTACAAGAAAGTAGATGATAGAATTTACAATCCTAATTCCCAGTTGAATGCTAGGTTGTAAGTTGTCTGATAGTGCAGACGCAATCCGGCTTTGGATACTAATCTTACAGGCTGAACAGCGTAGCAGGCGGTCACAATCAGCCGTCAGCAATCTACGATACGCTTTATGAGACTGACCATCGTCGAAGACAATGAATGAATGGTGAGAGGTCGGTGAAGAGACCCGGAAATAGTGATGTCAGGACTCGGCTCTGACTCACTTCGGCTCGACTCGGCAAAAAAGTCATTTAAATCGACTCGACTCCGACTCGAGTCAATTGGAGTCGGTCGAAAATGGCTTTCTCAAGGAAGGAGGGAGAAAAAGTGCTAAAAGTAAGTATAATAGCTTACAACAAGTTGATACAGTGAGTGAAGGTAATAAAAATAAGCACTTACCTTGTACAATGGCTGAAATGTGAATTTCGGTCATGAAAAAGCCGTGAGAATCTGGTTATGACAGGTTCATACCGATCTCGAAAAATTTTCCGAATAAATTTCTATCTACTTGCTTCAGCTCTAAATACTTTTTTGAAGTCATTAGGTAGATTTTAAAGAGCACTGAACTGTTTTAATCTTTGAAATTCCAATGAAATTCCAGTTTATTTGGAACAAAATTCACGCTCGACTCCAAATGACTCTGCCGACTTGAGTCACGACTCAAGTCACGACTCAAAAACCGGCTCGACTCGGCGACTAGCCGGAGCGGAGTCGAGTCGCGTGCAACACTACCCGGAAAGGTTGTAATACGTGAGGGTGTCTAGAGGATGATATGTCAAGGTGAGTAGCCGGATGTGATGATCGGGACCGACATACATAAACCGATCACTGAAAGCTATTGTTTCTCTCAAGAGCTGGTATACATAACAGCCGTCTTGAACGAGGGATACGGCCATAAATTAGCGAAAGCAATCATACCGCATTCGCTCGAGGT
Organism: Dendrothele bispora CBS 962.96; assembly: GCA_004369135.1. Classification (NCBI taxonomy): domain Eukaryota; kingdom Fungi; phylum Basidiomycota; class Agaricomycetes; order Agaricales; genus Dendrothele; species Dendrothele bispora. Next base: position 183,273 of record ML179151.1, on the reverse strand, counting down.
CCATGAAAGACTTTCATCAATACTAGACGTCCTTCCATCCTTGCAGAGTGAACACGAAAATGAGCTTTTCCGTAAAGCTCATCAACTGGCTTAACGTCTTCATAAGAGACCGTTGGGATAGCTGCTGAAATTGTCGGTCTCTTTTGGTATGAGAAGTTGCATTAGTCTTTGAGCAGGAAAAGAGTGTAGGGTCGTACCAAGGGCGGTGACCCGGAGACTGAGGGTGTTTCTGACATGTTGCGAGCCTGAGGCCGAGAGATTCCAAGTTAATAGTATCGCATGTAACAAAGTTCCAAGGTTCATACCTCATCCTTGTCGGTTCTATCATCATTCGTCCGTGTGGTCTGAGAAGGTTCAGTACGACTTGTCGTATCGTAGTGTTGATGTTGATTTCCTTTGATATCGTTGATTGTTAGAGTTTTGATAGAGATGTGAGAGCTGTTGGTGAAGTATGACGACAAGTAGCGGTACATCTGTAAAGGAGGTGGAGTGCAAGATAACCAGTGATCTGAGGTTGAGACTCGGAGACACCGAGATATGATAGACGCCTTCAAAGACCCACGAGGTCAACACGACGAGGCTGTATACCTTTGCTGTGTAACTGTATAACTATAGAATTTGAACATTTGAACAGAGGTGATCGTGATCGTCAGTCATAACGAAGACCAAATTCTCATTCATCTTCTCGTGCGACCATCATGTCGCGTCTGCCTCCTCCCTCAACCCGCGATCGCTCCCGTTCCCCAATGAAACCCTCACCCTCACCCTCACCCTCGAAATCTCGCATGGGGACAACCACACCGGTCAGAGCAACGACTCCAGTTAGAACCCGTACAAAATCATCGACTGGACCTCGTAAACCGGTCGAAAAGGAGGAACCTCCGCCAACGCCTACCATGAGTATCAAGGAACAAATCGCATTGAAAAGGGCGGAAGCTAAGAAGGCAATGACTGCTCGCAGTGGAGGTGGAGACGGTGGTGGTTTGAATGATATGTCCTCATTGGAAGACGCGATTCCAGGAACTCCTCCCCCTCCTCCGGAAGAAGATATCCTCGGAAGATGGTCTGTTCGCGAGACGATTGAACGTGCTAGGAGTTCAGGTGACTAACATTTACACCTGGTTATGTTTTACTAAAACTTGACAAAGGCTGTCCATCCAAGGCTCTTTGAATCTCTCATCACGATCGTTGGAATGTTTACCTCCAGAACTATATGAAATACATCTCGGTATCACTCCGGACGCGCTCAAACTTGTACCAAACCCGACACCTTTGCCGCCATCTGAACCATCTGTCGCACAGAAACGCGGCAAACGAGACAACCCGGCGTGGTTTGAAGCACAGGATCTGCAGACTCTGAAGGCTCCCAACAATGAAATTCTCGAAATCCAGCATGAAATATCGTTATTTGGGTCATTAAAAGTGATCGATGTACGTTTTCCTCACTCTCGTCGGCTCACCATAAGACTGACGGGTTACAAATCAGCTTCACAAAAACAAACTCACATCCCTTCCTCGAACATTCGGAGACCTTGCAAGCTTAACTTCATTAGACTTGTCCAATAATGCCTTGACTTCTATCCCAACTAATATATTCACATTCCCGGACCTCACTCATCTCAATCTTTCTCATAATCAGCTCACTTCCTTACCCTTTAATGAACCCTTTGCCTCTGGTCGTAAATTCGAAGCCAGTGGTGGTAATTTCTTCGCCCCGACCGTCAACCGCACCACTTCTCCACTTCCTCGTCTCGCTAATTTTGATGCTTCCTACAACAAAATCTCCGCAGATGCGATCGACCTCGTGCTCCCTTCATTTTGAGAATCGTCGAAAAGAGAGTCGACAGAAGACGCGTCTTCGCGCCATTTGTTCACGTTTTCGTTTACAACATCCATGTCGCGTGTAGAATGACGTGGTGGCACGAGTTCCTGCTCGCCAGAGAGACTACCGGGGATCTAATCAGAACCGGGAGCGTGAACTTGGAGTGCCGGGGAAAGAGAGAGACGCGATTTTTTCTTTGCGGGGTAATCGGATATTTCGAGACACGAAACGGGTGTCGAAGGGTTGTGCTTGCGTCTTTGGGGCATGCGGTCGAAGTAGTCTGCAATAGACCTCGTACCTAAAGGCGCCTGCTTGGACTTTGCGGTCGTCTTTTTGGCCATGATCAACCCATGCGTCACGTCCCGGCGTGATTCACCGCGTCTAGCTAATCTCGAGCCTTAGTTCGCACGTTCACCATTGATGTCGTCGCCCTTTTCAATGTTTTTTCATGCACCGAATGAGAAACGAGTTCGATGCACAAGAAAAGAGAATCCAATGGGACTTTTGCATCTAGTTACATCAAAAAATGTAATGAAAAGATACTTTACAGGCATATGATGATCTAGAGCTCAGCACAAACCTTGGCCTGTCGCCTCGGGAATATTTGTGATCTCGTTAGGCGGTTCAGATACACATGCGCTTTTCCAAAAAATGCGAAAAGGTGAAAATGTTCCCAGAGGCCTAGGAATGAGCCGGAAATCCACACAGCCGAGAAAACTCATTAACCCATAACATTGAAGTCCAATGTCAGCTTTGTCTCCGCACCATTTGTCTTTTCAAGCTGGTATGGCTTGTGGCAGCCTGAGATTGATAAGGGCAAAGCTTGGACGAGTATGGTTTTCTTCCTAAGCGAGGATTAGTGATCTACAAACCAAACCGAAATGCTTCATGCCAGTAGCAGAGAAACCTGACCTACACGGTAGTATAAGTACCTCAGGTTGTGAGCCACAGTGAAATTCCTTCCACGAATCAATGTGGCCAGGTTCCCCCTAACAAATAGTAAGCTGTATCGTTGCCGCGATGATTTGCCAAAGGCCAGACGAGCTCCACGATAGCGCTGTAACACATGTTACCAAAAAACCAATTGTTCACGGTACTTAAGACGAAGCAGATACCATATCTTTTGGCATGGTCGAGAGGAAGCATACTATTCTGAGTTCTCACTGACCGGACCATGTTTGCTGTCATTGACAAGATGATGATAATTTATTCAAATCCCTGAGGAACCAGGTACTCAGGCTTCTGCCATACGTGTAATTGGGAGACTCATAACATGAAGGGTTGATCATGAAACATGCAATATGCTGAGTAGGTGTGAGTATATAATTGAGCAAGTTGAAAGAAAATATCTATAATTTCAGGGTAAACATAACAGATGAAACAAGATAACAATACAGAGTTTTTGGATAGCGCTAAAGATTAAGAGAACAACAGAGCTGACACAGGGGAGAGACAGCCAAAGCAGAAAATGTATACAGACTACCAGTCCGAGTCGCCACTAACGCGTTCATCTACACGCTGACGATGTTGTCGGTTCTTAGGATGTATCTCAAAGTTGGATAGTGTCTCTCCTGGACCTATCTTATACAGCTAGCGGAACAAGTGTTTGAGTGAAAGAGCTGTCCAAAAACATTGAAATTCATTGTACCTTGCCAGGACAATCGACACATTTTATATACCATTTAGCAGAGGGACTCCTGGTCAGCTTACGGAGAGTGAGCTCGAATTTATCATTGGGGTATTTCGCCTGCGTGCTGTGCATGGCGGAGGAAAGCCATTGGGGAGGCTGCATCAAGACCCAATGAGTTCCTTCTATTCAGTTCAAGTTTTTGTGATGGACTTACCCATTCTTCCTGCACACATTTGCCACATATTGAGCAAATCTCATGCAAGAAGGGTGCTGTATAAGAGATTATAGCACTCTCTGGTATATGAGGTGTCAATACAATCTCCTCCTTCCGATAACCTGAACACCGATGATGTATGGAAGAAAAGTTTTGAATGCTCTGAGCGGGTAACTGCTGGAGTGTCGTAGTCCGTCCGATGCGGAGACGTTCCAAATACTGCTTGTAGTGCCGTGCAATGAAAGCCACTGTAGCTCGTGTTTGTGGAGGGGTTTTCCATGCTAGTTCGATTCGAGTTTTGCGGGATGTAGAAGATTCTTGGGCCGATGGATTGTCAGTGGGGCCACCTTCTGGTGCCGAGGTGGACCCTGTGCTTGTGTTGTCTTCTTTCCCCTTGAATAGAGAAGATCCGGACGGGTCTTGTTCAACAGGTACATCTTCTGGAGGTAGGTAAGATATCTAATCAAGCAAAGTAGAAAAGAACCCCACGGTAAAGTAGATGGTTGGCTTGCTTGAAGACCTATGGAAGACGCGATGAGTATCGTTAGACATTACTCCAAAGTTTCTGAGTCATCGGCAGACCTCCGAGCACAGATCATTGAATATCTTCAGACGCTCATCCTCTCCAGCTTTCCCCCGATCAACTTCTGGGTTGAAGGGACCGAAGCTAATCTTGATATTGTCATCGCCTGTAATGTACAATTCCAGTCCCTAAACAGGCCAGTCCGAGTCGTTAAGACAAACATACATGAATGATCGCGTGGAATCGCTTACTTTAAAGGATGAGAAGTCGGGTGGTACCTCACAAGACGAAAAGAGATAATCAAGACCAGTCTGGTTCACGATCAGGCCGAGTATGAAAATTTACAGGCTGATAGGTACATACCGCAAGTCCACTGACCTGAGAGAGAGGACATTAGTTCTAAGGTTATAAGAAAGTAGATAATAAAATTTACAATCCTAATTCCCAGTTGAATACTGGGTTGTAAGTTGTCTGATAGTGCAGACGCGATCCGGTTTTGGATACTAATCTTACAGGCTGAAGAGCGTTGGCAACGGTTACATTCAGCTGTCAGCAATCTACCATATGATTCATGGAACTGACCACCGTCGAAGACAATGAATGGAACGTCAGAGGTCGGTGAAGAGATCCCCACAGGACGCAATATGTGAGGGTGCCTAGGGGATAACATATCAAGGTGAGTAGCCAAACGTGATGATCGGGACCAACATACAGAAACCGACGACTGAAAACTAGTGTTTCTCTCAAGAGCTGGTATACATAATAGCCGTCGTGAACTTGGGATAGGGCCATAAATCAGTGAAAGCAACCATACCGCATTCGCTCGAGGTCCATGAAAGACTTTCATCACCACTAGACGTTCTTGCATCCTCCCAGAGTGAACGTGATAATGAGCTTTTCTGTAAAGCTCATCAACTGGCTCAACATCTTCGTATAAGACCGTCCGGGTAGCTGCTGAAGTTGTCGGTCTCTTTCGGTATGAAAAGTTGCATTAGTCTTTGAGCAGGAAAAGAGTGTAGGGTCGTACCAAAGGTGATGATGATCCGGGGACTGAGGGTGTTTCTGAGATGTTGCAAGCCTGAGGCCGAGAGATTCTAAGTTAATAGCATTGCATGTGACAAAGCTCTAAGGTTTATACCTCATCGTTGTCGGTTCTGCCATCATTCGTTGGTGCGGTCTGAGAAGGTTCAGTGCGGCTTGTCGTATCGTAGTGTTGATGTTGATTTCCTTTGATATCGTTGATTGTTAAAGTTTTGATAGAAATGCGAGAGCTGTTGGTGAAGTATGACGACAAGTAGCGGTACATCTGTAAAGGAAAGGTGGAGTGCAAGATGACCAGTGATCTGAGGTTGAGAGACACCGAGATATGATAGACGCCTTTAGAGGTCCACGAGGTCAACACGACGAGGCTGTATGGGGCTTTATACCTTTGCTGTGTAACTGTATAACTATAGAATTTGAACAGAGGTGACCGTGATCGTCAGTCATAACGAAGACCAAATTCTCATTCATCTTCTCGTGCGACCATCATGTCGCGTCTGCCTCCTCCCTCAACCCGCGATCGCTCCCGTTCTCCAATGAAACCCTCTCCCTCTCCCTCGAAATCTCGTATGGGGACAACCACACCGGTCAGAGCAACGACTCCAGTTAGAACCCGTACAAAATCATCGACAGGACCACGTAAGCCGGTCGAAAAGGAGGAACCTCCGCCAACACCTACCATGAGTATCAAGGAACAAATCGCATTGAAAAGGGCGGAAGCTAAAAAGGCAATGACCGCTCGCAGTGGAGGTGGAGACGGTGGTGGTTTGAATGATATGTCCTCACTGGAAGACGCGATTCCAGGAACTCCTCCCCCTCCTCTGGAAGAAGATATTCTTGGACGATGGTCTGTTCGCGAGACGATTGAACGTGCTAGGAGTTCAGGTGACTAACATTTACACCTGGTTATGTTTTACTAAAACTTGACAAAGGCTGTCCATCCAAGGCTCTTTGAATCTTTCATCGCGATCGTTGGAATGTTTACCCCCAGAACTATATGAAATACACCTTGGTATCACTCCGGACGTGCTCAAACTTGTACCAAACCCGACACCTTCACCGCCATCTGAACCGTCTGTCGCACAGAAACGCGGCAAACGAGACAATCCGGCGTGGTTTGAAGCACAGGATCTGCAGACTCTGAAGGCTCCCAACAATGAAATTCTCGAAATCCAGCATGAAATATCATTATTTGGGTCACTCAAAGTGATCGATGTATGTTTTTTCACTCTCGTCGGCTAATCATAAGACTGACGGGTTACAAATCAGCTTCACAAAAACAAACTCTCATCCCTTCCTCGAACATTCGGAGACCTTGCAAGTTTAACTTCATTAGACTTGTCCAATAATGCCTTGACTTCCATCCCAACCGACATATTCACATTCCCAGACCTCACTCACCTCAATCTTTCTCATAATCAGCTCACTTCTCTACCCTTTAATGAACCCTTCGCCTCTGGTCGTAAATTCGAAGCCAGCGGTGGTAGTTTTTTTGCCCCGACTGTCAACCGCGCTACTTCTCCACTTCCTCGCCTCGCTAATTTTGATGCTTCTTACAACAAAATCTCCGCAGATGCGATTGACCTCGTTCTCCCCTCATCCCTAGTCAAAGTCAACTTGTCTTTAAATCCTTTAGGACAGAACGCCCTACCATTAGTAAAGAAATTAGGAAGCTTACCGAATCTGAAAGAGCTCAGATTTGAAAAGGCAGACATCGGAGATGAGGCATTCCCCAACGATCTAACGTCGACTTCGCTTTTTCCAAAGCTTCGTATCCTCGACCTGGGAGAGACTAGGGCTAGCTCTGCATGTGTTCAAGCTGCTTTACAGGGTGTACAACAGGAAATCACTCTAGAAACTACTACAGAGGACCCTCCTGAAGGAGTTCTTCGCCTCACGGTCGGGAAGAAGGTCTACAAGGAACCGTGGGAGATCGAGGCAGAGAAGAGGGCCAAGGCGAAAGCAGCAAGATTGGTTCATGAGGAAGGTATCAACTGGGGAAGTGGGTCTACGCCAGGTTCTGGAAGGAAGACACGTGAACCTGCTCCGGCGGTGGAAAAAGAGCAATGGGAGATCGATGCAGAGCAGGGGTTGATGTCTGAAGGCGCGAAGAGGAGAGCCAGGGCGCAGGCTGCCAATGCAGTAGCCGCCACTACGACCAATACTAGCGACTCTCAGTCTTCGAAACCCGCGAAACCTGCGCAAAAAGAGGAAGTGATGAAGGAAGCTTGGGAGATTGAAGCCGAACAGGGATTGCTAACTGAGGGTGGCAAAAGAAGGGCACGAGCTCAAGCTGCTGCTGCTGCTGCCGCTGCCGACAGCAAAAAGACTTCGACGGGATTAGGACTGGGTGAGCCTTCGACAACTCCAGCTCAAAGTTCATCAAACACGTTCTCGTTGTCCAGCCCTCAATACTACAATCAATCCTCACAAACACTCACTCTCCCTGCCTCGACACCGCCCTCCAAGGCACACTCCCGCGCTTTCTCTATGGCTCCTAGTGCTGCCTCCATTTCTCCAAGTACTTCAACAACGGATCTCGTAGTTCCCGTCCCTTCCGCTCCCGTTGCAGAAATAGCAGCACAGTCCTTTTCTGCACATCTCCGTGTCTTGATCCTGTCCAACAGACGAAGAGACCGGACCTTGACCCTTCCGTCGTCTTTTGGTTCTGCGCTACTTCCCAATCTGGAAGAACTAGACTTGGAAGGGTGTAACTTTTCCGACACTATCTCCGTTGCTCGTTACGATCCGGCAGCTTCGAATGCAGATGGTGTTTCGCCGACAAGGACTACAGAATCTCTCATACCGCTACTCGCAAGCCTTTTCCCTCGTCTACTCTCGCTCAACTTGTCTTACAACCTCCTCTCATCTTCATCGCTGACACCAGAAAACCTATCTTCATTGATTCTTGCTGCTCCGCATAAGAAAGGATTGAAACACCTCGTGTTACGCGGTAATAAGATTACGGAATTGGACGGCTTCGTCGGGTTGTCGGAAATGTTCAAGGGAAATAGGGATGTACCAGGGTGGAAATTGGACGAGCTAGATTTGAGGGATAATGAGATTCCTAAGTTGCCTGCTGAGATGGGACTTTTACCGTTGGAAGTCTTTCTAGTGGATGGAAATTTGTGGGTTGATTTTCTTTCCTCCTTCCCCAACCCCCGCCTCCTCCTTTTCTGTAATGGGATGACTGACGTGCATTTTTTTTTCTAGATTCCGAGCTCCTCCACGTCGCATCTGGGAAAGAGAGGGCACGAAAGGCTTATTGGGTTGGTTGAGGGGGAGAATTGAGTGATCAGGCCAAAAACTATGGACTACGATGTATAAATTGATCAGGAAAATGATTACGGTGACATATTTAGTACGTATCCTTATCTTCGCGCTGTGAATAAGGGTAAGGTAACACATTAGAAAATCATTTTCGATATTGCCTCGTCGAAAAGTGTATGTATATATAAGCGGGTTTTGCTAGAAACTTACTCTCAGTCTTTCTACCCCATTTGAATCTTCAGACCTAAGGAAATTCCACCTGAATGAGGAACGCCTCAGAGTGGAAAACGAGCTACGTGCACATAAGCATTTCGAAGTCTTGTCTGAAGTAGCAAGAGCTGGGTGGATTCCGTTCTATGATTCCGTGTAGTTCGGCGGTACCTCAACTACATCTTCAGGGCGAGAAAATACACCTTCCCCTCTTATCCTCAATCCGCTATCTGTATGGAACACCCTGGACGATCCTGAAGGCACGTCTTCCAAATGTGAGCCTTCTGTGAGTGTCCTGCTCTGAAGCACGGCAAGACGTTGCTGTAGCTTCAGATTTCCAAAGCGCATTTGGTTCCATTCGTCATTTGGATCGTCCTGGGTGTTCATGGCTAACAACGGAGTTATGGGATCATAGGAAGTATCGGATTTTGCCTTGGACACTCCTTCAGAGGATAGAACGGTAGAGCCTCCTGGGTTGTAGGGATCAAATGACATCCTAAGGTGATGCGATCCGTAGAAAGGATCAGGCTTTTCTGCCATCTTTGCCTTCTCTAATTCCCTCTTTTTCTTCAAGACGTAAACTGTGAGTGCGATCAATGCCAAGAAGGCGGCTCCACCCGTCAATCCGCCTATGATTGCGCCAGTATTAGGGCGCTTACCACTCTGAGCGGACGGAGTATTCTGTATTGGTTGATCACTGACTGTAGGGGGTGCGGGTAGGGATGATGTTACAAGGAGGTATTGAATTTCTAGCGGTACACCGGCAGATGTTCCGTTGTGAGTGATGACTAGCGTATGTTCCTGTGCGGGAATAGAAGAGAGGTTGAAAAGCTGTTGGTTTGTAAAGGTCCTTGAGGAGGATCCCAGTGATGGCGATAATTGAAACGCTTGGGCAGGATTATCGTCCAGTTGGTATGTGCCGGAATTAGAAATATTCCCGTGGCCCACGACTCCGTAAAGACTAACAGCAGTGCCTGATCAGAAAAATACTTTTCACGTCAACCAGATTCCTTTACATAAATAAAGAAATACTGACCGGTAAAGTTTACTTTCAAGTATGATCCCGGTGTACTTGATGATTTTGTATCATCAGTAGTATCTACCCATCCTGGACCATACAACAAATGTGGGTCCTGAGATTCCGCTACCACATCGTTTCCGAGCTGTATGACCGTTGAGTTAGCGGGCGTCGTGTTTGGCATAGTCTCGTAAACGATATAATCCAAGGCAAAAGGTATCCCAACAATGGTATTGTTAATGACCAACTGGTGCTGCCCTGGAGATGTTCCATTTGGGAACTGACGAATGTCTCCACGGCAAATGAGATTATTGCTCATTGGTTGAGGGAAAGAATTTGCCTGAAATGGTCCGCCAAAGCTAGCAAACCCCATAAGCAAATTTCCATCAACATAACACCGTGTATCAGCTGGATTGGTATCTTGATCGAAAGAATCATTGGACCATGTTGGTATTAGGGAGCCATACACTGCCAGGAAAGATGTGCCTAGAGAAAGGATTGTTGCTTATTGCTATATCGGGACAGGATGGGCACACTACTTAGTACTTACCATTGAAATTGAAAGTCACAGTAGTCCCATTTTTTGAGGTCGCATGAAAAGTGTTGTTATACACGTCCCCCGAGTAACTAAGAGAATTGAGGGGCTCTTCATCGGCCTCGTGGATGATATCATTGCCTGTTCCTTCGTGCCAATCACCTGTGTAGATGATTCGAGGGTCCGTGTCATCAACCATTTCCCAGACAGTTGACATGAAGGGTGAGATGAGCCAATACACAGATTGATAATGGGCCAGGGAAAGAAACGAAGGTTTTACTTGCACAAACCCTCTCTTATATTGTTGCAGATGATAGGCATCATTTGAATAATTCTCTATTCACGCTGACGTACTGCGGTCGTTGGGGAACTTCACCCATCTGCCATTATAAAAATAAGTGAGCACATACTCAGTAATACTTACGTAGCATAGGACTGTGAAGCCCGACACTAGCATCTGCTAGTAAAACACCAGCACCTATGTAAAGAGTCTAAGGATGCAAAACAAGTACTTATCAGTTTGAGCCAAAGTATCGAAATGCCGAGTACGCGAAGATCAGAATAGCTCCAGCTGAACTATATATCAATGACGTTAGAAGGCCAATTGATTATAGCGCCACACCATGAATGGACTTGCTCTAGCTTGTACACTAGCCAGGATAAATGATTCGGATAAAGTTGAAAAGCGACGTTCAGAGTGAGTGTAACCCATCAGTATCAAAATCGTGTTGAACGATTTGGCATCGGTAACAGTACTAGTTGATAAAGCATAATGCATAAAGATGTAGTCTCGTGTAAACAGACGTTAAGTCGATATCGGCCTCAGAAGACAAGTACTAAGTAGAAGTTGACTGTTGGACGTCCGAGTCCGAGTCTGCTACTAGTCTCTCAGTGGGCCATCAAAAGAGTCATGTTACTTCCCACGGACAAACGCGTCCTTGAGAATGATTACCTAAACCTTGAGTACTTGAGTGCGAACGCCGCTTCAAGAAAGACCCTCATGAACGTCAAATTCAGTCTTCAAGCTATCACGAAGGCACTTGATGTCGAAGATTCCTGTATCCTCTTCTGCTGTTTACTTGTCAGGTGTATATTTACTATTGGTGGAATGTTTTCTCCAGAACATATCTCTTGTGTTTCCTTCTAGACCCGTCACCCGGCAGGCCCTGTAATGGACATGGCCCAAAATCATTTCCTGGACAATGTGACGACGATTGAGATAGTAGGAAGGAGATATGCGATTCTTGGGCACGAGTAGGATCAATGGTTCTTGACTTCTTCGGTGAAATGTGTGAGTGCCAGTTCGAGGGTCATAAATAGCAAGATATTTGTAAGTATTGTGCATAGCAGTATAGACCGGGAACGAGCGCGAGGAAAGAACGCAAATGGGGGCGCTTTAAAGTGCCATCGTCGAGACTTCTTCCTGTGATTCCAAAGAGATGGAGATTGACTACAGTGATACAGCAGGCATCAATGGCCAGCAAAATTCAGAAGTTTGAGGCACTCATCGCTAGCCAAATTTGTGTGTGAAGTGGCTCCCTCGCGGCTCACAAGACAGTATCTAACCTTCGAAATGGTTGCGCTATAAACCACATGGATCCATATTTTCTGTGGTAGGACCTCTCTTCTTCCTTGCCTTCATTTCATGCATATCTTCGCTCTTTCGCCTCTCGTTGGGACCTTGACTTTGGCAGTTCACGCTCAAACGGATTTTGCAAATCTCCACTGGCCGTATGATCATATGATTTGCAAATTGATTATCTCGAAGGATTAGGATTAGGATTCTATATGAGTCTGTTGCGTTGAGCTCGCTGGCTGCCAATTGTGTTACTCGGAACGAGTCGACTGTGTCTGCTCAATGGGCTCGATTGGTAAGTAGTACTACTGAACTCTTATAATTACATCTGTCGTTTGCGGTAGGGCCGATACCCCGTTTCTTTCGTGTAACTTCGGATTTAAAGATGCCGTGTTTTATTCCAATCCGAATCTTCTTCGCTGTTGCATATTTCAACCGAGATGGAAAGGCGCGGCATTTTACAATCATTTTCTCTAAAGAGAGGAAGATACCTAGTTTAAACCTCGAGAAATTCTAACGAAACGCTACAGGGATACCATGACATGTCTACACACAATATTGCGGATCCGGATGGAACAGGAGGTCTGGATGCTAGTATCCGTTTCGAACTCGACAGATAGATCTGAGGCGAGTCTGTATTCTAACCCCCTTCTCGTTAAAATCGCTGACGCAATTGCTGCAGAACGTCGGTGTTGGAGTGAGGTCCTTGGAAGATTTTATTGCTCTTTTGATGCCTTTCGCAAGTAGTACGTACCTCGCCTTCTATGAATCATTGAAACCAGTACTAGTAGATCCTGACATACTACGCTGGATTCGAGGGATAATGAAATTCCTAAGCTGCCTGCTGAGATGGGACTTTAACCGTTGGAAGTATTTTTAGTGGACGGAAGTTTGTGGGTTGATTTTCTTTCCTCCTTCCCCTCCCCCAGCCGCCTTTTTTGTAATGGGATAACTGACGTTCACTTTTTTTTAAGATTCCGAGCTCCTCCACGTTGCATTTGGAAAAGAGAAGGTACGAAAGGATTATTGGCTTGGTTGAGGGGGAGAATTGTTGAATGAGACGGCCAAAAGCTATGGACTACGATGTATAAATTGATTAGGAGAATGATTACGGTGACATATGTAGTACAATCGTCGTTATCTTCGCGCTGTGAAAAGTGAGTATAAGTAACACGTCAGAAAATAATTCTCAATAATTGCCGCGTCGAAAAGTGTACGTGGTGGGTTTTGCCAAAAACGAATAGTGACCTGAGCGCCTCCAAACTGTGGTTGGCCCTGGTGACCTTAAAATCATCTGTAGCTGGAATTAGAGCTCGGTCTACCTAAGGTATGTTGTCTTTAAGTAGGTAAAAACGTGCCCTGAATGCCCATAATGAGGCTGATCGATTAGCTGATGCGGGAACATGTCTGCCTTTACCAGTACCTCTCTCAGTAGACTCGAGCCAGTCGCTCGCTAGTCTGCTGTGTCGTTTGATGAGTCGCGGCACTTCGATCGACTCAATCATCACGCGTCTTCGATCGAGGTTCGACCGAAGTTTACATCGGGCCGGTAAGCCGGCTGGGTACGAGTTTACTCTCTCAGCTGGGGACCATGAATTGTGCCTTTCCCTCCTCCATTCACTCCCTTGGCCTCATCGGCAACAGAAAGTGAATGCGACACTACCCTTTAGACCACCTCAAAGACAAGAGGTACCCAAATCAGATGCCTATGGTCGGGCAACTCACTGTGGGTGTTCCTTCAAGCTCCTGGAAGCTAGCTCTGACCCAGGCACCTTCTGGCAGCTATATAAAAAACTGCGTTACTATAGCCTCCCTGAAAGTGCAGTGCCACCTTTCGTGATAGATCAAAGCATCTTTTGGATCGGAACCTGCCCGCGAAGAGATGAAGATGATCAGGTGGCTCAAACGCGGCCAGTAAGCTCATCATCCAGGTGTCCAATGTAGGTTTGACTTCAAAACTTCTTTCAAATTATCTAGTTTTAGAGCCCACGGCCGTAGTATGTTTATATTTTTGACGCAAGTTCCGGGATGCATACAAGGAGAAAACGCTGGATATTTTCAAGGTAATACATAGGTACGTGGACATAAGCATTTATATCAAATATCTGAAGTAGCAAGAGCTGAGTGTTTTTTTTTATGATTCTGTGTAGTTCGGCGGCACCTCAACTACATCTTCAGGGCGAGAAAATACACCCTCCCCTGTTATCCTCAATCCGCTGTCTGTATGGAGCACCCTGGACGATCCTGAAGGCACATCTTCCGAATGTGTGCCTCCTGTGAGTGTTCGGCTCTGAAGCACGGCAAGCCGTTGCTGTAGCTTCAGATTTCCAAAGCGCATTTGATTCCATTCGTGGTTTGGATCGTCCTGGGTGTTCATGGCTAGCGGTGAAGTTATGGGATCATAGGGAGTATCAGATTTCGCCTTGGATATCCCTTCAGGGGAGCCTCCTGAGTTGTAAGGATCAAATGACATCCTAAGGTGATGCGATCCGTAGAAAGGATCAGGCTTTTCTGCCATCTTTGCCTTCTCTGATTCCCCTTTTTTCTTGGAGATGTAAACCGTGACCAGTGCGATCAATGTCAGGAAGAAGACTCCACCCACCACTCCACCTATAATTGCTTCAGTATTCGGGTGCTTGCCACCAGGGGATGGAGTAGTCTGTATCGGTTGATCACTGACTGTAGGTGGCGCAGGTGGGGATGATGTCACAAGAAGGTATTGGATTTCTAACGGTACACCGGCAGATGTTCCGTTGTGAGTGATGACTAGCATATGTCCCTGTGCGGGAATAGAAGAGAGGTTGAAAAGCTGTTGATCTGTAAAGGCCAATGAGTCGTCGGACTCGGAGGATGCCAGTGATGGCAATAGTTGAAAAGTTTGGGCAGGATTATCGTCCAGTTGGTAGGTCGCGGCATTAGAAATATTCCCATGGCCTACGACTCCGTAAAGACTAACAGCAGTACCTGAGAGAAATACTTTTCGCGTCAACCAGATTCCAATATTTTTGAATAAAGAAAAACTGACCAGTAAAGTTTACTTTCAAGTATGATCCTGGTATATTTGTTGATTTTGTACCATCACCAGTATCTACCCATCCTGGACCATACACCAAATGTGGGTCCTGAGATTCCGCCACCATATTGTTTCCGAGCTGTATGACCGTTGAGTTAGCGGGCGTCGCGTTTGGCATGGTCTCGTAAACGATATAATCCAAGGCAAAAGGTATCCCGACAATGGTACTATTGATGACCAACTGATGGTGCCCTGGAGATGTCCCATTTTGGAATATACGGATGTCTCCACTGCAAATGAGATTATTGCTCATAGGTTGAGGGAAAGCATTTGCCTCAAATGGTGCGGTGCCAAAGCCAGTAATAGCCCCCGAATATAGCAGATTCCCATCAACAAAACACTGTGTATCAGTTAGCTTGATATTTTGACTGGAAGAGTGATTGGACCATGTTGGTATCAGGGAGCCATAAACTGCCAGGAAAGATGTGCCTAGAGAAAGAACAATGTACTTGTCGCACCAGGACAGAGGAATACACTCAAAATACACTACTCACCATTGAAATTGAAAGTCACAGTAGTTCCATTTTTTGAGGTCACATGAAGAGTGTTGTTATACACGTTCCCCGAGGAACTAAGGGAATTGAGGGGCTCCTCGATTCCCTCATGGATAATATCACTGCCTGCCCCTTCATGCCAAACACCAGCATAGATGATTCGAGGGTCTGTGTCATCAACCATTTCCCAGACAGTTGACATGGGGGGTGAGATGAGCCAATACACACAATGATAATGTGGAGGGAAACGAAGGCTTTACTTGCACAAACCCTCTCTTATATCTTATGTCCGATTTGCAGGAGATATACTTAGTGGGTGACCATTTGAATGATTCTCTATCTAGAGTATGCTGATGTACATCTTTGAACCTAAATCCACCCATCATTACAAGAATCAGTGAGCCATAATTAGCCTATACAGCATACTAGGGTCCCAGTGCGGCCTGACACTAGCATCTGCTAGTAGAACTATAAGCATCTTAAGAATCCGAGAATACCAGGAGCCGGCCCGTCTGGACTATACTTGGAAGTGCCAAGGTTAGAGGAGCTCCCCGAGGGGTCCAGAAAGGCCGAGCAACTATATACCAAATTGGAAGGCTAGCTGATTGATTATAGTACCACATCATGGATGGACTTGCTCTGGCAGGCTTGTTCAGAACCAATACCAATTTCCAACTTCGAAGTTGAATCGAACCATCATGGTATCAAAATCATGATGAACACCAGTACTGTCAACCACTGGGCAATTTGACATTGTTGATAAAGATGTAGTCTCCTGTAAGCAGACGTTAAATCAGAAGACAATTGTTCGTCTGCACTAAGTAGTGAAAGGCCAACAGAACCGAAGGTTGCGTCGCTACAAACGCGTCCTTAAATTAGCATCCACTGTTTGAGCAGGTACTGCGAAATTTGAAATAGGCCTTTCAATTCCATGATGGTCCTCAAGTCAGTGTTCTCCTTAAGGCTTAAGGCCTTAAACATTTTAAGGCTTAAGGGCCTTAAGCTTAAGCCTTATGAAATTTGGATCGAATTTTTAAGCCTTAAAGATACCCTTAAGCTCTGGACGGCTAATCGGGCCGGGTGCCAGCCAATCATAAATTTTCTCAACCAATTCTCAGCACACCCAACAAGCACCCCCGGGCCATCTTCAACTCGCTACCTCATATCACCAAACCCGCTGCTATTACCTTACAGACACTGTTCAATGGTTTGCCAAAGCAGACACACATTTCTCAGAGCCAAATTCATGATGCAGAATTGGCACTTATGGAGGCCATGGTAGGATGCAGAGGACCGGGATGAAATACCTGACGCAGGTGTGATTGAGATTGATTCAGACGAAGAATTCATCGGTTAGACCAAAACAATTTCTCCTTAAAATTTTTGTATTTAAGCCTTAATTAATACCCTTAAACAAAGGCCTTATGCCTTAAATAAGCCTTAAGGATTCAGGAGGGGCTGATTTAAGGCCTTAAGGAGAACACTGCCTCAAGTTCTCTTCTGACGAACATTGTGCTCTGTGTCTGTCAATTCTGAAAGAAACCCTCAAGAAAGAGCCTTATGAACATCGAATTCAGCCTCCAAGCTATCACTTCGAAGGCACTTAATGGAATGGTATAGATATTGGAGATTCCTGTATCCTTTCCGAGTCTGCTGTTTACTTCTTTTGGAAACGTCAGGTATATGTAGGTGGAATATCTCTAGATCTTGTGCTTCCTTCTAGAATTGTGATGGACCCATGTGGTTCTAGCCTAGCCCTACATTTACTGGACAACAGTGACGACGATTGAGAGTAGGAAGGAGATAGCCTTGCGATTGTTCGGCAGGATTATTAATGGTTCTTTTCTTCGGTGAATTGTGTGCATTAGACGCAATGAGCGGCTGAGGAGTCTCAGGGTCTATATATCATAGGTAGCAAGGATATGATCGTGTATAGATTTGAGCGGCCGGACACTAGTAAAGTGGACCATAGACTGCGAATGAGCACGAGGGAGGAGAGGAAAGAACGCAAATGCGGGCTTTCCAAATAACCTTTAAAGTACCATCTCCTGTGATTCCAAAGAGACGAAGGTTACGATATATACTACAGGCATTGGCAAGCAGAATTTGAGTGTTCGGAAGTTTGAGGCACTCGTCCGAGTCATCGCCAGCCGAATTGGTGTGTGAAACGGTTTCTCCTAGTTTCCACGGCTCACAAGACACAACTCCGAAATGCTTCAGTGCCTATAAACCACATGGATCCATATTTTCTGTGGTAGGACGTCCTCTCTTCCTTGCCTTCATGCATATCTTCGCTCTTTCGCTTCTCGTCGGGACCTTGACTTTGGCGGTTCACGCTCAAACGGACTTTGCAAATTTTCACTGGCCGTATGATTTGCAAATTGATTATCTCGAAGGACTCTTATATGAGTCTGTCGCGCTGAGCTCACTGGCTGCCAATTGTGTTACTCGGAACGAGTCGACGGTGTCTGCTCAATGGGCTCGATTGGTAAGTGGTGTTTGAACTCTTACATCTGTCATTTGCGGTAGGGCCGGTACCTTGTTTCTTTCGTGTAACTTCGGATTGTAAGACGCCGTGTTATCTCTTATTTTCCAATCCGAAACACCACTACTGATGATATGTCTACACACAATATTACGGATGGAACAGGAGGTCTGGATGCTAGTATCCGTTTCGAACTCGACAGATCTGAGGTGAGTCTGTATTCTAACCCCTTCTCGTTAAAATCGCTGACGCAATTGCTGCAGAACGTCGGTGTTGGAATGAGAAGGTCCTTGGAAGATTTCATTGCTCTTTTGACGCTTTTCGCGAGTAGTACGTACCTCGCCTTCTATGAATCATCGAAGCCAGTAGGTCCTTACATACTACGATAATTCCCAGTGGCAGACTTGATTGCCATGGGTGTCGTATTGGCCTATCCCTCGTGTGGAAGAGGTCCTTTCATCCCTTACCGAGCTGGCCGAATCGATGCTCCGGCAGCTGGACCTTCAGGCGTCCCAGAGCCGCAACAGGATTTACAGACCCACATCAACAAGTTTGCTCAACAAGGATTTAATCAACAAGAAATGATCGGTCTTGTTGCGTGCGAACATACCCTTGGAGGTGTAAGGAAGGAAGATTTTGACGTTACTGGCAATGAGACCTTTGGGTTATTCCATGGAAGCCAACCTTATGATAACACGGTGTAAGGATGTTCTTTCTATTCTCGTTGTTCAGTCGTTGATATGTAGAGGTTGGCATGATATAGTGTAACTGGGTACCTCGATGACACAACTCCCAATCCTCTCGTCGCTGGTACTAATGATACCCTAAAGTCCGATCTGCGCATCTTTTCAAGCGATGGGAATGCTACCATCATGAAGATGTACGTATGACTATAATCGCTACGTACGTATACCTTGTATATCTAACCTCCTTACAGATTGGCCGACAAGAGTGCCTTTGACCAGACTTGCACAAGCTTGTTGCAACGAATGATAGATACTGTTCCAAGCAATGTAAAACTTACGGATCCAATCCAGCAAAACTAGATTATCCGTCTCTAACGATGCGGGAAATCAACTCGTCCTTACTACTAGCCTTCGAGTGAGAATCTTCAGCTGACTACGCATTTGTTATTCTTGTTCAACACATTTCTTACAGCTCCTCAATCAGTCTACTAATGCTAACCGTAACGTCACACTCTTCTACACTTCCAACCAAAATGGCCCAGACTCTCAGACTTTCTCTGTTTCATCTTCATCTCACGGCCCGATCGGTTCTCGAGGTGGCAATGGCTTCAGTCTCAAAGGAATCCCGGTCGAATTCTGGGCCTTCGCCGCAAACATCAATTCTACAACTTCGATATCCAAGTCCTGGTTCGAAATCGACGAGAATGGCGGAAGTGGTAACAAGGTCGTGGTTGACAATGGTGGCGACGGGTTTTCGATTGATCAAGACGTAGTGTTGTTCGATGGAAACAGGACCAAAAGGAATAGCATACCTGATGCTCCAGCGAGTGGTGAAAACTCTTTATCGTTCGATATTGTCGTTGCGGTATGTTTTCTTCAAATGTGTTGCATGTTTCCTCTCCTTCGATTCTCAACGGATCATTTTTTGAAAGGTTCGAATCGATAAGCAATCTTCCCTATCCAGAATCTACATCGATTGGTTCGACTCGTTCCATTTCGACTTTGTGTCTACGACAGGTACGGTCGATTTATCTTTGGACACGGGTATTCCTCCCGAATCTGGGTACGTTTTCTACTCTGGTACTATCGAAAAAGGCAGCGTCGCCACATCATTGAATGTTCATGCCGAATTCAATGATGGGCGGAACGTTGGAGTAAGGTACATTGATACATTAAGAGAGATCTCTTGACGTAAGAGGCAGGGTTTGAAGGATGAAGAGCAAGGATAATAGACCTACACTTTGTTAATATTGCTGGGTTTTTTGCAGCATGGAGTGTTGAATATCAATGAACTTTTCAACACACGATAATTATGCACTTACCCTTACAGTCTGTTCAGTTCTTCATCAGAATCAAGAACAGACTGATATGGATGTATCGGCGCGTGACGCGGGATGAATTTCGATTCTGACGAAATCATCACATGGTTTGACATCACGGGAGAATGGCGCAAGAATCTCGCGATTCCTGCGTTATCTATCGTGGCTCGGGGCCTGAGTTCCTGGTGGTCGATCAAAGCTGTTCGCTGCATGGCCTGGTTCTAGCGGAAAAACCATGGACTATTAATGACTGTAATCGGTGGCACCACTTCCACCCACGTTCATCATCGACATTAAGCTCAAGCTGAGTAGTTTCCACGTAAAAGTGTGTTGGATTGCAGTGAGTATTACTGCCGACTTACCTGTCATAGTCGTATTCCAGTTCTGGCTATAAATAAAAACCACTGGTGGGGCCACTGAGCACTCCATCTAGTTAGTTAGTTACACAGCAAAGGTCCCCCCAGTCTATGTACATAAAAATAGTCGTACTGTTAATGTGTCGTAAACTGTCCCCCTCACCCTACCCATCTAGCTCTTGGTTAGTCGTAGAGCAGGTCAAGCGTCGATAGAGCTTTGACTACAAGGCACAGAGAATTTGAGGCAATGTTGAATAGTGTCGCGGCCTCTTTTTGTTGGTGAACGCAAGAGCAGGAGGTGTGATAAAGCCCAGGTTAGGGATGATAAGAGTCCACTACCATCATCTCCTTTTTTCTCGTTCTCAATGATCCATCTTTCCATTCTACCTGTATAAAACCGCCATCTCCGCGCTCACGACTCCCAGCCCTACTGCTGTCATCACAAATATCGGCAACATATTCCAAAATGCAAATGTCCTTTGTGTAATGGGAATCCCCTTCTGGGTCAAAATGCCTTTCCACAAAAGCCCAGCGAGCGAGGCCGAGAACGTAAACGAGACAGCTCCAATGTTGGACGCGACTACCAACGCGATACCAGCCGCTCGCGTGGAATCGTCAGGAAAACCGTCTGATGAGTTCACAGCGGCGCGCACGACTTTGGTAAGGAGGATAGTGCAACCAATGTTGGTTCCCGCAAGATTGCAGAGGACGACGCCGAGGATGCCTATAAGCCAGACAGTCGGGTGAATAGCTCTATGAGAGGCACGGACGAGCCATAGGGCAAAGACGTCTATCCAACCTTGGTGTGCGAGAGCTTCAATAAGAATGAATTGCGAAAATGCAAAAGGGACGAGCGCGAAAGGTAATCGAGGCAGAGCGGTGAAGAAGGTGGGGAAATGATACGAGAGACGTTTGTGAAGACGTTTGAAAGCTGAGCGTTGTTTTGGAAAGAGGGGTTTTTTGTTTTGTTTTTGGTCTTCTTCCTCTTTCTCCTTCTCCTTCTCTCTTGCCGTTTCTTTGTCTCTTAGCAAAGCTTTTTCAGTATCCGTATTTGATTCTTTAGTACCAGAATCGGGAGAGCCGGAAGGTGAGCGTTTCTCGGCAGTTAGTTCTGGACCAATCGCGGTAGGTGTTTGGGATGGCTGTAGACCGGTCTCTGACATAAGAGTATTCGTGCGGTTCGTATTCATCAAGTGATTCATAGACCCAAGGGTATCCCTGCGTTCGGGTTGAGCTTCAATCGAATTAGAAGTCATAGCGCGCTGAATAGCAGCAAGCATAGCATCATTTTTCTCGGTATCTCCGCTATCAGAGTCAGATGCACCGTCTCCTATGTCTTGTGCCTTTGACGTATACTGTGGTATCATGTCATGCGTGTACCTGTAATGATCCCAGCACAAGTCAAAGATGAACTTGGCGACAGCAAAAGGTAACGTGATCATCCAAACGTCAACATTGAAGAAGCTGACGATGATGATAACAATCAATGTTGAGCCAAGAAGGAAGCTACCAACTCCAGCACTGACGGGATCCCGTAAGACGCTCTTGGGATCCAGATATCCAACGTGTTCGAGTCGCTTGGGGATGTGTTTCCTACCGCGGAATTGGAATGCAAGAGCACCAAAACAGACGATGTTACAGGCCAGGAAGGGAAGAATGGTGTAAGCGGTAAAAGCGACGTTGTTTATGGAAAACCCCTCGCACACCACTACGTTAGTAGGATTCCCAAGGAATAAAACCATACTGGCGGTGTTAGCAGCGGCAAATTCGGATATGATCCAAGGCATGGGTTCAAGACGGGTAGCACTGGTATAATAAACCAAGAAAACCGTGCCGGACAGAATAACAGGATCATTTCCGAGTACAACGCTCAGAACGGTGAGCATGACGTAGAAGTAAAAATAGAGCTTCCATCCGTTTGAGCCTCCTTTGTTACTGACCCAGAACGCCGCAGATTGTAAGATACCGGTGACGTCGAGCGTAATGGCCATGTACGCCAGAGAGAAGAACAGAATGAGGATGTTGTATGGTTTCACACCATCTACAAGTAAAACTTTTTTTGAAAAAAAAGGTTATTTTGCCATAGTTTGATTGTGCTGACCTGTACCGACAATCCCATCTCTAATCTGCACAGTCAGATGTAAGGAACCACAAAGTCGCTCCAACCTCATGTAAAACACACCTGTGTAGGACCTAGACATTGAGCCGCCCAAAGTATTGCAATAGTAAGAATCGGGGCGGTAGTGAGATTGATGGGAACCCGTCGTTTTCCAAGGTATGGTAGTCGTGGTAAGGGTATAGAAACTGGGTAAATTACGACCGCAATCGACAGAATGAAGAACACCAGCGTTACGATGGAGAACCGGGTGATCATTTCTGGGATCAAGAGTGGGCAGTCTACTCTTATACGAGGAGAAATCGCGGGATTGTGGGGCGACTTTGAGTTTAACAGCTTTTATACCCAATTGTCGTTGACAGCTATAAAATGTGTCAGATGAACTTTGAAATAGATCAAGTAACGAAAGGATATCCACAGAATTGGGTACAAGCCTCTGGCTCTTGGTCCTCGGAGTACACACCAGAAGCCTGAACGACGGATGTGAAGAACTTTAAGTTGTGGAAAGTGATCACGTGACTGTACGCTGCAAGTAACTACTTGTTAGCGCTTAAGATGACAGTAAGTATGTATGTATGCTGTTTGACGGCAATGGAATGATACGGCTTGTTCTCTACCTTCATCCCCGATGTCCTCACCAGGAAACCTTCCCTATACACGCCCCCCACCATCTCACCGTCACGCCGCACCCAGTGCTCCATGGTATGTCTCCCGTCAAGTTCACTTCAAGACCTAGTGCGGAACTAAAAATTTCTTCCAAGGCCGTGGATAAATTTACATGATGGTAATAAATATCTTTTTTCAAATTGCCTATGATTATTTTGTTCCAACCTAATTCACAGAAATCGATGCAAAGCAGTTGAAGAGCGGTGCTCCGCCTATACCACCACTCTGTGAACATGGTGATGAATGTGATAGATGCTGGAAAGGATATCCTCAGTCAAGATTTCCGAACTGGACCAAATCACAGGTCGAGAGAAGTGGGATACATGATGCTATACACAATTACAAGAAGACGAAGTCTTGCCGCGTTCATCGTTTGGATGTGGATAACAAAGGGCGTTTCACGGATGCAGGGATGAAAGTCGTATCCGAGGACGATAGCGATACATTTTGGGAGGATTTGACAAAAGGAAAGGTACGTCAAGTATCGCTTTTGCATTGTCATCCTTTCTCTGTATCTCCATGAATGCTGCTGTTAACTGCAGTGCTGTTTGATTTAGCTCCCGGATAACCTGAGAGTGCGGGCTCTCTTCGTTGAGGATATGAGTGGGCCTGTCCTTCAAATGCTTGGTGCAAAGTAAGTTGAGTTTTTTCCGTCCTCTACGGAGTTTGACAATCAGCTTTCAGATATAATATCGAGCCCTTCTTTTTCTCTTCCTCGTTGAAATGGATACCTTCTCGCTTTCAGGAAAACCCGCAACCGCGCGAGGGAGATCGTACGTCCACCACCGCTCACGATTTATGTCCAACTGGATAAACCAATCTGAAATTATACACCTACATAGATATAACCGTTACCCTGACCTTTCTCCGAAAGGTGGATCCAGAAAGCATAGAATCTAGTCAGAGCTCCCGTAAATCAATCTCCTCACTGGATGAGCTACCGACATCCGAAGACGACCCCGAACAAATCATAGACACTCAAGCCCCGCTTTACCTACGCTCATGTACGTCTCGCACGCCTTTTACCATTGTTTCCCGACCCCTTGCCATGCATCTACCTCGCCTTGAGCTCCTGACGCCCATATAGCGTCGTATATTCTGCCTGTCATTGATTATCTCTGTTATGCCGCTTTATCTCCGAAAACCTTATCTGACGTGCCTTCCAGCTTCGTCAAGATGCTACCTTGTCCTTGACCTTCTATCCGTCCATCTCATCCGTAACACAGAAGGCAATACTCTGATATCATTCCATCACTCCGACCAAGAGTCCACCTCTGCTCCTTATCTACATGAACGAGTACAGTTCGCTGGTGAATACTATCTTCTCCAATTCTCTCGCTTTATTCTCTCATTGACCTTTTTCCAACTGTGTGTCTTTCTCGCAAAACGCCATGTCCGCCCACTCCTTTTCCTACAACGTCCCAAATATTTCTCCTTCCAGGCCAATCTGTCTACTGGCAAAGCATGTTCCAAAAATATTCTGATCCCACTTTTGTGCTCCTTGTCTTTGTATGGCACGCGTTGTATGCTTGGGATGAGGCGTTAGAAACGTTATACAAGCATATCTGTTTCCTGGTACGCTAGACCCCTCTTCCGAAGCCAAAATGAATCACTAATCACTCGTCCTTAATTATTATTATTTTTTTTGCTTTTTTTTTCAACAGGAATCCAAAGTAATGGAAACCTCTAACATGTATCTCACCCGTGGTCTCCACGTCATCCGTGCCCACCACCTGCACTATTCCTCTCTCCTCGAAGACTTTCGCAAAGCCGTCTTGTTTATTCGGAACACGCCCAACCCTGCTATGGAGTCCTCGAAGGTCAAGGACGAAGAGAGGGAATACTCGAGCAAGCTTTTGGAAAAGGAATGCACGAATTTGCTTTTGGAGATTGAGAGGTTGGAAGCGAGTAGGAGTATGCAGGATAAGAGGTTGAAGAACGTGATGAATTTGGTGTTTAGTTCGGTCAATATCGGGGATTCGAGGAGGATGCAGGAGTTGACGGAGGCTGCGGTTAGGGATAGTGCTGGTATGTTCTTTTTTTTTTTTTTGGAAAGAGCTAAAGAAGACTGACAACTATATGGTTCAACAGCGGTATGTTGTTGCGTTTACAGGTCCATGTAAATCGACACTAAACTCTTTTCTCTGATACCTAGATGAAACAAATTGCCTATCTTTCCATGGTTTTCCTCCCTGCGTCTTTTGTTGCTGTAAGTCTCTCCCTTTTGCTTCGCTTCCTGCTCCGTTTTAATGTCCTCCCCACCTCATGTTGATCCGTAAAAACAAAGGCCTTCTTCGGTATGAACGTCAAAGAAATCGAACCCGAAACCAAAGGAACGCTGTCGATCTATTTCGAAACAGCGATCCCTCTCACAGCTCTGACCGTCTGGATCGTCATCGCCTTTCAATCGAAGCATCTCTTTCCAAACCACGCTGCACCATTTTGGATGAGACTGTTGTGGCCTGTGTTGTTGTTTAAACGACCATTAGATGAGGCGTACGGGAGGGAGAGGCATGGGGAGAGGAAGAACCTCAGGACGAATCAGGATGGAGGTTCGAAGCTGGAAATCGTCAATAGTAATAGATATTGACGAGGGTAGGGGGGCAAGTGAGACCTACCGCTGAGAGTCGGGGCTGCTTCGAGGTTACTTGGGCTTATGTAAGAGACAGGATATCTGGAAGAGTTCCGAGAGTATATCTAAAAGGGAGGTCAATGCTGACTGCAAACAGCTTAATTCGACCTGTCGCATTGATTAGACGTAATGAAGCGTACGGGTGTTTACTGGCTTTGCGATATCTTGGATGACGGTATCTATAGAGCAAGGTTTGACACCACTCTCCCAGACTGATTGCTGTTTATAAGGCTTTTGTTTGGCTTTCTTTCGCTTGGCTGTCGATCCGTATATGTATGCTATCACTATCTCTGATGATTGTTTTGTGCTGTAGAGCTTGACGCATCTTTAGGTCTGTATACGTATTTACGTTGTCTATGTATGTACGACTGCAATGAATAATTTCACGAATCTCAGTCCATGTATATCCACGTTGTGTTTTCTTCAAAGTTCCGAATAGTTCATTATGGTATCAGGCACATACAATGATTCTATGTACTAGTAGTTCTAAATCTACAAATTGACAGTGGGTATAAGAAAACTAAGCCTGAACATTATCGCTAGAAGCATGTACTCAGTCAGCTAACAGTTTTCGTTATTTAAAGGAACGAGACACATACTCAAATCGTCCGATGACATTTCCCTGAGGGTAGTACTCGCAAACATAGTACAAAGCATTGTCGAACCCAGGGAAGATATCAGAGCAGGGTGAGTGCACGGCACACCCGAGCTGAGTGGAATCTTTCCACACCTAGTTTAGAGGCGCGTATATAAGTTAGCAATTGGCGACGCGGACTCGGAAAGCAAATGTCCGTATAGACAGTGCCTGTACACGTACCATTTGGGTGAAGTGAGACGGCTGAGGGTTTGATGCTTGATAATCACCTAAAATGTAGAGGTTTAGCCACTGTAGCTGAGCTCAAAATAAATAAAAAAAGCTGCAAGTGAACATCGTAGACTTACTAGCTTCCACGCTCCAACTGTTCATAGCACTTTCAAGGTCGTACCCGCCTCCAGCTCCAGCAGCAAGGTTCTCTGGACATCGCCCGAGAAATGAATGTCAGTATACTGTATTGAAAGAGAAGAGGGATGGACAAAAGAAAATCCACAATTACTAACCTCCGTAAGGACCGAGCTGACCTCCAGAATGTTCGAATACACATCTATCAGCCCAGGTTTGAGCAGCGTCTGCTAGGGTATCGTTCCAAGTGAGTGGATCAGCGCCATGTTGAGCGCGTAAATCGTTGTGTATTTGAAGGAACTGGGCTTTTTCGTCTTCAGTAGCGCGTCTTTGAGGTACGAGGGGTTTGATAGATGCAGGGTACACGCCGACTGTGAGGGCGAAAGAAAGCACAGTGGTAAATGCTGATCTGAAAGACACCATTGCCAGAGACGACTGTGGGGGAATGAATAGCGAGTAAAAAGAGAGATGGACGCGAGACGCGAATGAGTGTAGTTAGCAGAAGCAAATGAGGCAGATATTATGCGCAGTAAGAGCAGACTTCGTAGTCCTTATATATCTTTGCATGGAATGCCACGGTACGGGTTAGTTGTGACTGCGATGGAAAACAGTCCCTTTGGCGAGCTCCACTATGGTTTATCATTTCCAAAAGTGTTCATCCGGGCTCGAGAACTGAATGTAGGGTGTCAATGGTGTAATAGTGGCGCGCCTCGCACTGACGCATGCGTATGCCCGAGAAGGTCGTCATATGGTACATTGGTAGGGTCACTAGAAATTTTGATGCGAAGGTGGAGAGCTCCTTCGTTACCGTAGAAACCTGAAAGCGGGTGTTTGGGTAGACCAGACATTGATGGTTTGGAAAACGTTCTTTGCTACCAAAGGGGGCGTGCGGCTCCTTGAGAAAAGAGGTCGCCGTTCAGGACAAGACCGGCGAGAAGAAGTACTCGAGTCACCGTGGACGTGTATAGGTAAAACAAACGCAGTCGAGCCGCGAGCGCCACTAGCGAGGGATTTGCTGAATCATGGAGGCCAGGAACTTGAGTCTTAAAAGACGTTAGTCGTGTAGCTTGCTAAAATTACCGGTCACCGCGTATGTATGGAACTCTCGGTTAAAACAATCTGAGCTGTTTTCGTGGCCCTAACATCAACCTCACTGCGGCAGTCAATAACATCCACCTGGAGTATCCACAATGTCCCAAATTCTACAGCCCTCACTGCAGCGATACTGTAGATAATTATGAGGAATGAAAGGCAGTGAAATTCGGATTCTGAATTCTAAGAAGACATTTTTGGGATACAGCATGGTGACGTTCTATGATCTATCCAACTCGTGTATGTGAACCAGAGGGCTTGGGTTCCAAAGGGAAGAAGATAGGATGGCGGCAAACAACCGTTGTAAAGTTTAAGTTGTAACACACGCGACTCACGCGACCTATTTTCAGCACGTGGATCACGGGATTATGTTAGTCATGTGCGCGTTTGAATTAACCCCAAGAATCCACCATTCTCCTTGTCTCTTAGCTTCATCCCTCCGCCATGCCACCAGACCGTGCACGAAATGCGGACGTCCTTGACCTTACCATTACACAGAAGCACCATAGTCTCACAAATCATCTCATCCACACCAAGAAACGAAAGGAGAAGGAGAATCGACCGACAGTAACACATACTACCGAGGTTATCGAAATTTCCTCTGACGAAGACGAAGAGCCAGTTCCTCCACCTCCACGCACACCTAAAAAGGGAGCTCCCCCGACCCCGAATGAACGAGCCAGGCTTCTTCTGACAGCGCTGGAGAAGAAGTTTAGAGCGTTAGAACAGGCACGTTAGGTCGATATATGGAACTTTCTATTCATGAGCTGATGCTAGTCATAATCCAGGAGAAGAAGCAATTGGAGGCTCAAGTTAATTGTCTCAGGCAGGAGAATGCTGAATTTAGAGCGAAGGGAACTGTACATTTGGTCTGTCTTCTTCCCATTCCCTGTCTTTCATCACTGAAATAAGCTTTATAACATCAGAACAATGATGACGTCGATGAGCATATTCTATGCGAAGTATGCAGTCTGACGATGTGGACACCTTATGTGTGAGTTCCTCCCCTTGTCCTCAAGAGTTACGTACGACATCATTCATTACAACGCAACCCCCTGTCCCTCTTTAGTCTGACTTGCGGCCATGCTTTCTGTGGATCCTGCCTCGAAAGCTGGTTTGACAGAGCTCTCAGGGATTGGGCCAGCCGATACCCTCAGTTCCCTCCACATGTTCTCCAAGCAGCACATATTGCTCGTTACGGAATTCCACCTCCACAATACCTGTGTCCTAAATGTCGTACTGCAGTCAGCAGTAAACCCACCCAAGATTTCACTCTGAAAGGATTAGTGGGGACGATTGCGAAGGCCAAGGGCGAAGCGAA
Organism: Dendrothele bispora CBS 962.96; assembly: GCA_004369135.1. Lineage (NCBI taxonomy): Eukaryota > Fungi > Basidiomycota > Agaricomycetes > Agaricales > Dendrothele > Dendrothele bispora. The sequence goes on along the minus strand of ML179151.1, from coordinate 154,254 downwards.
ACCGGGAGCGAAAGAAACATCCTTTCGCAAGTATTTCGATTCGTGATCTATTTATTCCTTTTCCCCTCGTGTTGGTTTTTCTGTATGAATCATATTGTATATGTATACACACACAACTGTCATTCTTTACAACTACATTATATACAGCTTCAACTACAGGTACACAAGGAATCCAATCAAAATAATCAAGTAGACTTGAAAACTGGGAACTCGCCAATCCTCAACTTTGTCGACTTTGGGCAAGTGGTCAGCAAGAACATCATTTAGGCCCACAACGAATAACTCACCCCGTAAGGCGTCAACTTAATCGTCTTCTGTGCACCAACACAAGCCGGATTCTGTGGTGGAGAAGCAGCAAACGTGCTACCTGCAATATTCCAATTAATCGGGCACGCGGTGACTTCAATCGACAAGGGCGGTAAATTAGAATCAAAAATGGGTGAAGGCAAGGCTCCCGACTGAGGAGGACTATTGATGAACTTGAGCGTGGAAGGATCGATAGCGTATTGCCAGGCTGCAGTGGCTTCGAATTGGAGGTCGACCGCGCGTGACTCTTGGGCATTCCGGGCGAGGACCGTCGAGTTTCTTGGGACTAGGATAAGGAAGAACAAAGTCAGGCAAGAAACGTGATTAACGTGAAACTGAAACAAGTAACGCACTGTCAAACGCGTAGTGCAAAGGCCCTCGTTGTACCGCAATAGAGCCGTGAGGTCGTGACTCTGGTAGAAGACAATGAATTACAGCAACATTAGACCAGAGAACGAAACGTGCCCGTCGTGATCTTTGCTGGAAGATTCAATACAAACTTGGTCGTTCCGGCCTTGGCTGAAACTGCTTGTAGGCCGTTATTCGGACTCAGCGCTTGAGCAGCTCCGCCGTTGATTGAGATGGTTCCGCCACTGACCCAGCTTGGAATGCGGACATGGTAGGTGAAAGCTTGAGCGGCAGTGATGGTCGTGGTCAATGTGTCGCTAAACGGGTAAAGAGTGTCGACAGAGACCGAGACCTGATTATCTGCAGGGCGCAAAATTATATTTTTTGATAGCACGACAATAGAAAGCAATCTACTTACTGTTTGCCAGTGTAGTCCTAGTCGAAAATGGACCGAGATAAGCTTGGACGAGAGATTTCTGGTCAGGAGTCGTTAAGAACGAGTTTGTGATAAATTTAGGCCAGCCTTGAGGATGGTTGACCGTGCAGCAACTGACGAAGACGAAAGTCAGAACAAACGAATGCCGCGGAAAGCATGGCCTACTTACGGATAGTTGGGTTCCAAACCGAACACGTTAGAATAAGGCCTAAAAATCCTGTTTTAGTTTCAGCACGCTGGGCAAGCAAGACTACAGACCCGTCGTTGGGGAATGGGTTCCTAGACTCTCAAAGTCAGTACGACTATGGAATAAACGTGGAGAAAAATACATGCGGGTTCATATTCTGTGCCGCGATCTGGTTCTGCTGCTGCAAGTATTGACGAGACCAGAAGTCTATCATCTTTCTTCAGCGACGTTAAAAACTTCAATTACGCTCTATCGCACCTCCAGTCAGAGTAGCAGGAAGAGCGTTGTAAGCAATTCTCTCAACCTAGAGATTGAGTGAGCTATTTGCCAGCACGGAACCAGCGGGTGTTAACGTACCCTGTCCAGATACTTTGGATCACCAATGACCTGGTACAAATACGAACCACTGCGAGACAATCAAAACTGTGTCCATGCGAGGGACCATAAGTCCTTACGAGAACATTGTTTCCTACAAAACATTTAATCAGTTGAGTATCAAACCATACTACTAAGCAAAGCCAGACTTACCACCACCAGACAAAGCTCAGTACTGCGAAGTGATGTAAGTGCACGCAGAAAACCACATTTCTGAAAGCAACCCTACCCTCTAACGGCCTCGAGACCAGCCAAATACTCGTCAGCAGCGAAGATGCCGGAGGGACGTCCGTGGTATTGGAATAGAAGGTCCCATCCTTCACTAGCTCGGTCCAAGTCTAAAGCGAATAAACTCATGAGTGGCAGTATGCCGATGATGCGAGAAAGCCCACCTGATTGATTGTGCGTGAAGCGATAGGTCGCAGGCAACGCCTTCAGTCCTTCAGCCATGTTGACGCCATGCCACTTATAATGGAGGGTGAGCTGAGTGAAACTATTCACATGAAAAGTCTACTGACAGTAAGGACAAAGCCTGTTGGGTTCCTCATATTATCGGCTGGAAGTAAACCATTAGCTTTCCGCCTCTCGAAAGGATTGGCAAAATGACTGACTTGCGCCCTTGGGGAAGAGCTATGAGTAGGTAATGAGACATCAGTAATCGTTCCATATTTCAAGCAAACGTATTTCGACCGACCTCGGTACTGAATACGTCTTCCCAAGGAGCACCCGTGAACTTCAGTTGCTTCATCGTGTCCAATAAGAGATCCTCTTTTCCGTTAGGATGGAAATCGTACAGCCTACATGACCAGGTTCAGAGGACAAATGATTGAGTCCTAAGAGTACAGACATACCACTGCAGGACCATGATAAAATCCGGCCAACGGACTCGCGTCCAGTCTTCTTGACCTTGCCCGTTGTGCAGCATAGTATTGGCAAGTGCGACAAACTTGTGTAAAGCGTTGACAACTTGATCAGTCAATTCGGGATGCGCTTCGACCATCTGGATAGCACCAAACATGAATGGATATCTGTAGCATGAGCTCTTTCAGATACTTTGCGTCTAATAGATATTTTCAGAGTTCATACCTTCCCCATAAGTATCGCGGTTTGGTGGTGTTGACTTCTGGACCAAGCCATCCCGTGGAGTCTTGATGAGACAGAACGTAGTCTAGAAATGCTGAGGTCTTCTGGTTGAGCACCGAACTGTTGGCGAGTACTCCATTTGGAACCATGGCGTTCTTTTAAATTCCCAAAGCCGAGGTGAGTGACCGAATGATGTTGGACATGTTTCGGGTTTCGACTTACAAACCAGTAGCTACCAGCTATTCCTAATGGTAAGAATACGGCGAGTTTCATTATCAAACATAAATATACCTTCTTCGAGAGTAGAGTAAAAGGAATTTCCGCCGACCCAGTCTGTCTGAGACACACTGTCTCGCATTTCAGCAAGGGTTTGAACCAGGGAATCCTGGAGGAGTGAGGACTCACTAGTGGTAGAACTCATGCTCATGGCCGGCTAGTCCGTTTGTCTGAACCGCGAGCTGAGAGAATGGAAAATGAGTAAGATAGAATTACAACAATGACTGCAACTCACCTGGTCTGAAAGCCATCCTGAAGGCCCGATTTGTCCTAAAGGGAGACTGAGAAACTGTTTCGGGACCACTGCAACGGATCAAACAGTGATCAGTTGGGTCATCGTAGGGGAGCATAAATTGAAGCCCAAATACTCACAACCTGTCTGACTCCAGACTCCAGAAGTCAAAAGCAGGGCTCCTAGCACGAAATTAGTCCGCAGATTCATTTCGAAATCTCGGTACATACAGGAAAGTTCATCATCATCTATATACCCCTTGTAACGGTCCGGTAAAAGTGACGAAATCGTTTCGAAGTACCGGATAACTACCTTGTGATCGTTCTAACTGGATGCAGATGAGGAATACGGAACCGAAAGATTTCCGTCAAAGACACAGCAAACTCGAAGCTCCACAACTTCTTGATGTCTGCTAAATGGCTGCACATGCTATGAGCATGGACAATGTGTCACGTAGTGGTTCCAGAGATTGAAGATACGTACAGAAGCATAGAAGCTCGGTGAATTGCAGCAAGTCACAGGTTGTCGATAAGAGCCCCGACGGTCGTTCAAAGTTTCAAACACTGTATTACCTATATGAGGTATATGACATCGCGATTTGAGTGAAGCCAGGTCCCTTGCTCATGATCATAACAGACGACTTTATTGATGGGTGCAATACAGAAAACGGGGAAATTTGCACGACATGAGAGGGACAAGACTTGTTCGTCAGGGCACGAAGGGTCAGCTTGTGGTATCGGCCGGTATTTTTGCGAGGAAGGGCTAGCTACCAAAGTTTGGTTGTAAAGTGGTCAAGGAAAGAATTGTTGCATGGTGTCGAATACTGTGACTGAAAGCATGCTCCGGCGCGTCCGCGTCATGATAGACGAGAAAGGAGAAATTTTTTGTCAATCTTATCTTATCATCGATAGATCATTATCTCGAAATTTGAAATTGGTCAAATTGACTATCATACCGAAGACAATCATAGATAAGAAAATATAAAGCTTTATCATAGTTCTGGACTAGGGACGTATAAACCAAGAAAAACCTCGCAAGTAGTAAACAAGAGGACACAATGCCTATGATGAAATGCGAACGGACGTTTTAGAAAAAGTAGTCATCATCACTATCCATTCCATTGTCGGCCTCTACAACCTCAAACTTGAGGACACACTTCATAACCTTCTTCGAATATTCCACTTGAAGGGATCGAATGTCAACTGCACAAGCACCTATTTTGACAGACTTTGAGAAAGAGGAACCGAATCCTCCGAAACCGCCACCAAGACCACGGGAAGGGATGCCTGATCAGCCCAGTAAGTTCGCAAGTATGACTAGTAGACTCAAACATAGGCTCACCACCACGAGTCCACCTATATCCCTTGATTTCTTTCAGCTGGTCACCGAACAGCTCTGAGATCTGCACGGCATTACCCTGATAAAAAAAAAAAAACATTAGTCCACCGGCGTCTATTCAAGGTATTACCACACAAACGCACGTATTGAATTATAGTAACGGTACTCTTCGGTTTGTTCTCAGGCGTAGGCTGAATGAGAGTACCTTTGCCTTTGAAAATGGCTTCGAACTCGCTCTCCTCAAGCACTTCGTCGATCTTGATATTCTTCCTGGAACCTTGGAACTTGCACGTGTCAGATTTGCATTCTTTAGAAAGGCTGAAAAACGACAGCTTTCAGTATAGAGTCCTTTATAAGATACGAACAATCAACGTACCGGTCGAAAATCTTTTTCAACTGCAACTTCCTCTTCTTTTCTGTGGCTGCCGAATTACCACTACCGGACGCGACCGGCGCGTCCTCTTCCGCTCCAGATAACCTGGCGCGTTTGGCAGAGGGCTGTTGTCGTTGTTTCTCAAAACCGTCGACTTGTTCTTCGAGCTGATAAACAAACACACGACACCCAGGATGAGAAGGAAGGCAATGGTAATTAATCGTGGTTTTGGACGCGTTACCTCGAGGATACGCTGCCTCATCGCTTCAGCGACCTAAGTCTCAGTCAGAAACGAGTTCAAATCCACTGATTAAAGAAGGCCTACCGCAGAATTAACGATGAACCCCTTTCGTAGATCGATGTTACCTGATGTGGCACCGGACACAAAGGCACTTGAGACACGTAGGTCGCGGAACAGAAAGTAGGACAACACACCTCCAGAGATTACATCAATTGTTCTTTTCCTCCCTTTTGACGCGTTGGACAATGGTGGTAGTTCGATAGAACTCATCGTCGTACCTGTCGACTGTCTAGGCGTTAGTTTAGTAGGACTTGGGAAAACAAGAAGTGTTGTTACGGCATGTGGCACAAGCATCACTGCGACTGTCGAGTTGGCCATCTAAAATTGAAGAGTGGGATAGGTCGGTCACTAGACAGGATCAAGGAATTGGGGGAGAGCAAACACGGTAGAGAGAACTATTTGAGGTCGACGCGTAAATTCAAATTTTCCTTTTCTCACAATCACGTCGCGTTCGTGTCTTATTGTGACAATGTAACAGTAACTTGAATGTTGAGGCCCAAAGTGTGAGGTATTGCGCGGTGTTACAGCAGGTACAAGTGATAGCAATGTAGTACATGATGCAGTATAGCGACGAATATTTCAAGAGATGCAAACGGTCTGTCTGCATGATAAGTAATCGAATAGAATACAAGGAGCGATAGAAAGCAATAAAAAGAGAAACGTAAAAGCACGGTAATGTAAAAGCAGGGAACTACATGTGAGATATAAATGATACGAATGCTGTGAGATGTCTGTTGTATGCGAGGAGAGATGTTTATTAGATGCAGGAGATGAGTATAATCCAGGAGTGCATGTAGGGAGGGCAACGATAGCGATGATAAAATACAGAGGCGAAGACGCGATGACAGGGAGCAAGGCATAAATCCACAGCACGTCAATGGAAGATGCGGTCGAAAAGATATGATTGTCGGAGAGAAGAGAAGATTGAAGAAACAAGACGCAAGAGAAGGTCATGAGCGAGTAATATTTATTCCTCCAGTTCGAAGTATGACCGGAAGATATCTTCTTTGTTTAGTTCCGATGAATCTATAACCTGATAGACATGAAGGAACAGTCTCGGGTATCGCCGCGTAAAGTAGGAAAGATACCCTTCAGGCATAGATCCCAGGTGCCGTTTGACATTTTCAGGTAAGTCTTGGTAATGATGTTTCTAAGGATAATAGAAGAATAAGGAAAAGCCAGGGTATTGGGAGTAAGAAGATACCGACTTTGTTCCTTAACGCGCGTAACAGATCCTGTACACTTTTCCCATCGTACTTCCTGAACTTGCCCAGGTTGTCGATGAAAACCTTGTCGCACCTCGAATGCCAATCCGCGCCGACGATATCGCATGCTCCATCCTCTAATCGTATCAGATGATGGTCCCTTTCTCCTTCATATGGAGTGAACCCATTAGAACTTTTCGAAGCCAACGCCTTGGCAGAAGACCCATTTTTTGACGGTAGTACGTCTCCTCTTGGCATAATCTCGAACCGGTCAGAAGCATCTTGCAGGAAATTTAACCTCTTGCCTGAATCCCAGAAGAACGGATGCAGCAGGATTTTCTCCGTGTCGGGTCTGTTTACCGATTCCATCTCTAGCATTGCTCTGATGAGCTGAGCAGCCTCTGTTCCTTCTTCTGCTGCACCATCCAAGTTGTCACCACCACCTCCGTTACCGAACCCGCCTTTCCAACCTCGCTCTAAACCGTCTAGACACTTGGCATCCTTGAAGATATTGACCTCTCGTTCATAACGATCACCGAAAGGATGTCCGCCTCCAGTCAAAACATAATAGAATAGACAACCAAGGGCAAAGATATCCACTGATTTGGTCAAACGCGTCGGTTTACCCCTGTTCCCAGAGGACGTGCCAGAAGCAGTGCTGCCCACTGAACCACCAGTCACAGTGGACATACTACCCCTTGACGCGTCTCCATTGATATCGTCGAAATCGAACCTCACTTCTCCTCTCAAAATCTCTGGAGCCCTCCATCCTACTGTGCCTGCCGCCATTGAACCTTGTGCTGTGGGGAGGAAACTCGTCTGGTCCATATCCAGCTTCTTACACAGTCCAAAGTCCGAGATCAGCATTCTATATCCCCTACTCGTATTCCCGCCAGACCCGGCAGATTTCGACTTCGTGGGAGGTTTCCCGATAGCTCTTGCCACCAAGATATTTTGAGGCTTGATGTCCCTATGCACGAGTTTCAGCGCATGGAGATGCCGCAGGCCTTTGGTTATTTGTGCCAATGCTTTCTTGGGATCACGCATGACAGACTCCCTGATATTCGCTAGATCTGTCTTGCTGTCGGGTGGAGCTGGTCCAAAGGTACTCGCGCCAGACAAAGCATCATTATCCAAATTCAAGTTCAACGCCATTCCAGGAGTCCATGCACTTGATCCTTCGACAACCTCTGCCAATGTTCCTAGACAGAGCTCGAGAGCAATATACATGAACTCTCCACCCCTGGCCGTTTCTTGATAGTAGTAACGCACGACGTTGGGATGGTCGTCACTTTCTTGCAGGATACTGACTTCACGAGCAGCTAGTGTAACGAAGGATGAAAGAAGGCGCTTTACAGCGACAGCACGACCTTGGAGGGAGCCTGCGTAGACCACGGTACCATGTGATCCAAAACCTGCACATCGTGGTGTAAATTACAACAGATTGAAGGAAGAAGACAAGTAACGTACCCAGCACAGTATCTGAGACCACCAAAGACGATTGCGGTTCTACCGCTCCTATACTCATCGCTACAGGCGTTGGTGTTGCTGAAGGCACAACAATCACTCCATTACCCCCGGGTATCCCTCCAGCTCCGAGTGTCCTTCCCTGTGTCGGTGTAGGAGGTACTGATGCGACTGGCTGTTGCTGCTGCTGATGTTGATTCTGTCCTTCCTTATCCTTTTTCTTCTTCCTTCCTCTACCGCCCCTTCTTACCCTCTTCTTCTTTTCCCCACTTCCTTCGACGTCACCAGCTCCCTCGCCCTCACCTTCGCCCTCACCTTCGCCCTCACCATCACCTTCAACATCGAACTCCTTTTCACCTTCATCCGCTTCCGCCTCAGTAAGTTTCATGTAATCATTATCTGTCTGGACAGCGTCAATTTCACTACCAGCGTCCAGATCTCCAGAAATCGATGAGGGCGCTCTCTGTCGTTGCCGTTTCCTTCTAGGTGAGGATTTTGGTGTTGGTATCGTCGAAAGAGAACTTGGTACAGGTTGAAGAGGCGTAAGGAGACCAGGCGTTGATTCGCTTTCGGAAACATTTGCAGTATCGGCGTCACTGCTAGGAAGAACAGTCTTCACTGGCACCTTGGCATCTACAGATATTACACCGTCCGTATGTCCGTTCTCGACAACAGATGCTTTAGGTGTCTCGTCTCCGTTGGTGATGGTGGTAGAACTCTTCACGACGCTCAGATCGCTTCCACGACTTCTCAACCTCCCAATCCATATCCAGACTACAGAAAGTCCCAGGACACAAAACATTGCGGCACCTAAAGCCGCTTGTTCGCTCCAAGAAACGTTGCTGATACCAGGTTCAAGGACGACATCGTTGTCGATGATTTCATCCCTAGAATGTGATCCCGGAGGAAGCCTATCAGAGTTGGATGAGACTGGCGGAGCGGGTAAAAGTCCAATAGGATCGTTGGCATTTTTACTCGGGTCATACTCCCCATAGTATCGATACCGTTGGTCCGAATCACTAGGAGGGGGTAAACCAGAGTATGGATAGGCGTTTCCTCCTGCACCTGCACCGGGAAAAGGGAATCGACGACTTCCTGGTATAGGAAACCCTGAATAGATAGGGTCAGATCCAATTTCAGGAGTGTTCTCTTCCAATTTCCACATCCCGACCAAACACTCGAAGACCTTGGGTCGAGGACAGACGTCAGTATCCTTGCGTTCCTTTTTGGGTGAATTAAGTTCTGTGTCCGTCGGTGATGCCTCAGTAGACGTAGCACCTTCCCCTGCAGGTTGTTCTCCGGTTGATATTTCTCCTTCCTTCTCCTTTATTTCCTTGTCTTCCCTCTGTAACCTTTCTCTCTCCTTCCTCCTTCTCGTGATTTCATCAACGTCAAGGGGCCCATCTTCCTCCTCTCCATCACCGATCCCTTTCCCAGGCCCAGCTTCAATCATTCTCATACCTCCTCTTCCTCCTGTTCTGCTATCTCTGCCCTTCCTTCTACCACGTTTCGAACTAGACCTTCCATCATAACCACCAAAAGCAACAAACGGAAACCTCCCAGGACTCATCGCAAACAAGCTCCCTGTCTCTTCGACCATGCCGACATAGGCAGCATCCGCATTAGGTAAAGCCGGTATACGCCTCTGATTCTGATTCTGGTTGTCGAACTGAGAATTGTTATTATCATTGCCTTGGCTACTCGTGCCAGCGCCGGTGTCCCCTTTGACATCGCCATGCCTATCCGCGCCCGAGTTGGCATTGACATCAGCGCTGGCACGGTCATCACGGTTGGCAGATGCGCCTGTATTCGTCTTTGAGTTCCCGTCATTGCCGTTACTTTTGAGTGGGGCCAGTGAAGGGTGAAAATCCTGTAAACCGGGTTGCGGCTGTAAGAGTACGAACGTATGTCCTTGCGGGGAGTTGTCGGAGTGAGGGTGTTGCTCGTGACCGTCTGGATGTTGGCGCTGATTGGGAGAAGACCGTCGAAGAACATCGAAAGTTGCGACGCTGTGGGTAAAGGGTGTAAGTGTACAAAGTATAATTAGCGTCAAGCGACAATGTGTGAGAGAACAAAGAACAAGTTGGCCTTGGTCGAGGGACGAAGGAAATAATAAAGTGAGTGGAGTGTAGAGACTCACATTGGACTGTCAAATTCTTGGAACCACAGGAGAGGCATGTCAGGGTTATCTTTTGGTCCGTCGTTGTCACTATCACCGGTTTTCTTGGATCCCCAAGCCCGAAACGACATGACTTCGCCACCAGGCAGACTTTGAACATATGCCCCGTCTTTTGGTCGCGTGTATGCGGCTTGAAGGAGGAGATCTTGAGTAGGAGGGCCATAAGTCGAGAAAGAGAGATTTTGGGTGGGTGGAAGGTTACGCGGAGGCGATGTTGCAGATGGTAGAGGACGAGCGTGAATAGAAATATAGTAATCTGTTCTTCCAATGTAGACTTCGGTCGGTTTGGCCTTGGGTGCATGGGGTTTCTCGCCATCATCGTGTTCATCGTCGAAATGATAAGCATCCTCCAGTTCATCCAAATCTACAGCATTTCCAAACCCATACATACCCTGAGCCTTCTGCGCCGCTTCCTCTTCCTTTATCTCCTCCTCCCAAGCCTCCCAACCCATATCCGCCCCCACAGTTGCTTTTACCCTACCCGTTTCCAGCTCGACCAAAAGTAGACTTGTTTCCTTCTTTCCAACAAATAATCTGGTGTACCCTGCTTCGGGGTCTGAATACCGGAACGGTGCCATGTCGATGAGTTCAGGTACGGAGAAAGGAAAGCGTTGTAAAGGAGCTTGACTGTCTGAGCCTGGCTGAGAAGGCTTGAGGACGTATATGTCGCCAGACTGCGGCTCGATGACGAAAACTTCATGTCCTGGCGTTGGCGCCAAAGATGATTCCATGTCTTCGTCGTCTTCGTTTTCATCAGCGCTAGCGTCTGGGTGGACAGTGCGCACGAGAGGGCCAAGTGTTTTGGGTGCAGATGAATTAGCGTACTTGCGAGCGTCTGGGTCATCTGAGTCGGGGAAAGAAGACATGCTCCATAAAACGTGCCCTGAAGTTCGATTTAGGGCATGAAACTTGCCGTCGACAGAGGCAACGAGGACGACATCGAGTAGCTCGAGCTCGGCGAAGGGATCGAGCGGGTCCTGTGGTTGTGAGTCAAACTGGGCAAAGCGTCGTTGTGTTCGGAATGGTTGGAGATGTTGAGTGTTTGCTACGAGAAGTAGACAGAACAAGGAACAGAAAAGAAAGAGTGTTTGCATCTCAGTGCATCGCAGTTGTAGAAAGAAAGTTACTACAGCATATACTTTCTGTATTTTGCACCTTCACTTCCCACGCACACCCTCAACCGCCAGCTGCCATCACCTCCAGATTCTCGGCCAGGGGCAGTTTCCAGCAAGTAATGCTCACCGTGTTCTAAGGTTGCTATATTTACCAGGAATATTCTATTTCGATACCGGATGATTGCCCCGAATGTCGCTCACCACTCCGCAGGATGCAATGCTCGTTCCCACTGCGCTCAATTATCGTCGCAGCAGCCAAAAGGAGGTATGAAAACGTCAAAATCCTCTCATGCATGGTTGGAAACGACTCTGTAGACCTCTCCTCGAGAAACAAGATCAATACTTCGGTTCTTTCTAGGGCTCTTCCAGGCCTCCAAGCTTCCTTATTTGTTGCAATATACTACCCATCAACAGACGTCTTCACTAGGTCTCCTCTTCTCTGTTGTGTTGTTCACTACTCCAGATTCGTGAGTGATTTAGCTCTTCTAATCAGGTTGTCATTCATATCTTTTGAAGTCCTTTACTGTTCTACAATACAAACCAATATACATAAGTAAAATTAGAACCCGGAATTGACATCGCTAGCGTGTCCTTAACATTCCTTCCTTCTATCGAAGTTCGTCCATCTAATTTTTTTCTGTACCGATCATTCTTGTCTTTTAGACTTTATATCAAGATAGTAGCAACGGACGGTTGATATGATATAGGGCGCTTCCCACTCCCACTAATAATCTTTGGAGTTTCTAAGTCATTGGGCTCTACGGGCCCGACCTCCACGCTTTTGTGATGAGGTCACTGTCAAATGACTTCTCCCGCTGCCACCTGAGCCCCGACAACTGCGTCGGGCAACGAGCACACTTGTCTCTTCAATAATATCGTATCTGTATCTCAGTGCATCGCAGTAGTACTGTAACTAGTAGAAAGTTCTAGAGTTTCTGTATTTTGTGCCTCCACTTCCCACGCACATCCACTATCCAATTTATCTGACTTGGTTACCCACAATTAACCATGCAGCCGCATTCTGCTCCCGCCCACGGCGCAGGACATCTGCTCCAAGTCTCCCGCAACGCCGCCACTCAGGTCTTCACTACTCTTCAGGCTCGAGGAGTGGCTTCACAACTCGACTTCGAGCACAGGCACGAAGTGAACGACGTCAACGCGTATCTCGAACAAGATATTCTCAATCGTGTTGTGATACCTTCAGATGCGTTCCTGGAACAAATACTCTCGTTGGACGCTGATGGTCTTGCAAAACTGAAGGAGAATGAGTTCAAGAAGGTCAAGGAGGACGAAAGATGCGGACGTGACTGGCAAGTGTACGTCAAAACGTTTGGCAATCCTAATACAAAGGAAACGGCTCTCTATGGACCTTTAGTGAACTTCATCAACTCTGTGTTGGCGGTTCTCTTTCCGTACAAGAGATCACGCCCTCTCGTGTTCTACAATGGCTCAGAGAAACCTACCCGTGGATGTTATACCACTCGCAAACCCGATATTCCTGAAGGTGAAGCCCCCAATCACGTAGACATCGATGTCCGGAAGATGCACATATACTGGCCGACGTTGGACACTTGGCTGGAACTCAAACGTACACTAAAGGGGTCGATGGCGTTGGATACGCGCCAACCCGTGGTCTCCATGAAACTTGATGGTGAGGCACTTTCGTTCACATCTGTACAATATTCTCAGCTAATCGTGTTCATAGACACGACTTCGAAAGTCACATCTGCCTCGGACGGTATGTCAGCTGTATCCATTCTATGTCTACCAGTTACGCAGTCCCTCTACAGCGAGTTCCTCCCGAGGGATTGAAGCACAAGGTCCGGGCTATCACGTTTTCATTTGTTAGCCATTCAATGACTAACACTTCTACAGCTGTCCAAACATCGCAGCAAGATGTCCAAACGTCCTTCCACGGTCTTCTCGCCGATGTCACCGCAAACAACCCCCCCGAGACTCCTGTCGAGCCTACTGCTGGAATATCAACGCTAGTTGAATCGCACGAGAATGCAGCCTCGGACAATCAAAGTGACAGCAACAGGGAGAAGAAAAGACAAAAGGGAAAAGGCGGACGGAAACTTCCTAAGCTGACCAAGGGCAGGGCATCAAGCGACGAAATGGACCCCGACGAAGAAGATAATCTGGTCGACACTGACAGACAATTCCATACGCAGCTTCAGTGCGCGGGTTACGGCCTCGAGATGCTGTCCAGTGGTCTGATTAAGTCTCACTCCGTCGGCATCATCATGGACTCCCCGGTGGGCATCAAGTCCACGTTCCTCCAGCTTGCCTACTATGACCGATCCAAGGTCATCCTCTCTGAAGCTATCGAAATCGCAAAAGCAGACGACGATGATTTGTCACAGGCGCACAACCTCGATCTCTTTCTGGCCGTTTTGCATCAATTGTGCACCCTGTCAGACCGCGAGCAGGGTAGATTCCAAAGCAATGGCGATGGGAAATTATTCCCAACCATTAAACCCCCCATCAACCCGCGATATCCAGTGTCCAGGGCTCCTCCTATCGATGACCGGTCGCAGAATTTTTCAGGTAGCAATGCCTTCCATGGATGCGAGTTACTTGTAGATGACAAAACCTTCAAGTTAGGGGAGATTCTATATCGTGCCCACGGAATCATCGGACGGGGAACGACGGTCATAAGAGCTAAATGCGACGGCGAGGACGTCATCGTAAAGCTCAGTTTCCCTGGAGTCAACCGCCCATCAGAGGCGAGTCTCATTAACGAAGTTCGCGAGATGGCCGAGAATTCGGGACACCATTGGGCACTGAATCATCTACCCAAAATTCCATGGTCGAAGGATTACGAGCTCACCGATACGCCTCAGTCTCGACTTGCTGTGTACCTCAAGAACGCACACATTCCCTACAAGTTGCGCCTCTTGCGCATCACTGCACAGGAGCCTCTTAAATCCATCACTGACCCTGATTTCCTCAAAGACCAAGCAGACTACGCGCAAGTCTTCTTCGACATCTTGCAGATCCATCGATGGCTCATAGACCATCCCAAAATCTTTCATCGTGACATCAGTCTAACTAACATCATGTATCGAAAAGAGGGCAATGTTGTTTACGGCGTTCTGAATGACTTGGATCTGTCTACACGTTTGCCCCCACCAGATAAAGCCACCTCCCAACAGCGTACCGGAACGAAACCGTATATGTCCCACGATCTTCTTAATGTGAGGTGGGATAAGGGACACGCGTATCGCCATGACCTGGAGTCTTTGTTCTACGTCATGCTCATCTTTTGCTCAAATTACGACTTGAAGAAGGTGGGGCCCAAGAACAAGAAGGAGCCCAGACTCGTGCAAGTGCACCAATATTACGGACAGTGGTTCTCTGCCACCAACTTCGATGTGTATCAATTCAAAGGATCCTGGCTCCGCGATGCCTCCCAAAAGATCCAAGTCACACCCTTCTTCAGCGGATTTGGCAACATATTTTATCTCGAGAGTTTGAGGAAAATCCTGGCCAAGGGGCATTCTGCAAAAGATGACTTCACAGCCGAAAAGGAATCGTACCTCCAAGCTAAGGAACAGGGGATACTAGCAGCCGATGATCGATCTATTGACCCGGGGGACTTTGATTGGTGCACGTTGAACGGCAATGTCACGTACGAGCAGTTCAAGAGGATCATGAAAGACTTCTGTATCCCCCTCGCGACATCACCGCCTTCGAACAAATGGCGAACCTTGAATCTCCTGACTCGTTATGAAAACCATCTACCTCTCAACCCTTCGATTTTTCAACCCAGGCCAAAGTCAAATCCAACTACTGCCAATTGAGGCTCGGGTACACATTTACACGGAACATCCACATGTAGTATGCTTACCAGTACCTATGTAGCACTGGCTTTATTCTCTTCCTTTCTCGCTGTACATATCCCGCTCGGAGCCGGCCACAGTGAATTGGAATAATCTTGCTTGTGGCAAAAATTGGACACAAGTATGGAATCAGTAATCAGACACCCAAAGCCAGCCCTCGGATATGGCGAGTGCAGATAGTACCTGTGATCTCAGTTCATAAGAATATCCAAATTGGCACGTATCTCGCTATACGAAGGGGTTTAGTTTAAAAACTGTTTTCATAAGAATATCCAAATTGGCACGTATCTCGCTATACGAAGGGGTTTAGTTTAAAAACTGTTCGCTGGAAGAAAATTCTCTAAATCGTGCAGTAGTGACACTGAAGACGAAGATTTGTCCGAATTGATACATACATACCCAATTCCGTGGATATCCTGATAGCTGGATGAGTGTTAGAAGTAGCTTTCTACAATACATTACTTCAAGCAGACCTGAGAGAATAACAACGATAGGGGTGAGGAAACTGGTTCGGGATGCGCAAAACAAGTTAGTCAAAAATAGACCGATAATATGAGTGATAACGATAACTTCATGCAGTTTCAGAAAGTAAGAGGAAAGATAAAGTGAGAAAAGACAACCGAAGACAAAATCGCGAGTAAAAGATTGGATGTTGTATATACATCGTAAAGAATACAAGAGCAAGGAAAAGATAAAAAGTCTCTTTAGATGTATAACTATATGTAGGTGAGTGACAGGCCGGGAAAACACAATAGGGGGCGATGACAATGGACAAAGACCTTCAAACAATGGGTGCGGTATTCAACATATTTATAGAGCGTATGTGTGTATGCAAGGGTAAACAAAGCGTTTCGAGAAACAGATAGCGCAAAGTATGATATAGACAGAATATAAACAAGACAGAGTGAATGGGAGTGTGGACAGTGGAAAAGATATGTGAGATGTGTGCAATGTACAAAAATACGAGGGTTGGATTTAATTAATAGAAATGAAACGAGAGTGACAGAGGGACAATAAAATCAGGATATATCATGAAAAGACAAGAAAACAAGGAAAGCGTTAGCCTTCCTTTTCCTTCGTCGACTCTTCCGTTTCGAGACTTGCAGTGTCATCGTCTTGGGGTGCGACTTCAGGGGCAGGGATGGTTTCTGACTCCTTCGTAGACACCTCCACCTCATCGGACTTTGTCTCTGAGGCGGGAGGTGTAGACCGAATTGACGCACTCTCGTCCAACTCTCCAGAAACTTCGTCTGGAAGAGGTACACTCTCCGGGGCAACGGCCTCCTCATCCGTGGTTTCGGCGTCAGGACCTTCCACTATTTTAGAAACGTCATGGTGGGCCTCTTTTTTCTCCTCCTCGACTTCGGTCCCCTTCTCTTCGACCTCGTCCTGCCTCTCTTTATCAGCCAGCTCAACTTCCTTGACCCCCTGAGTCACTTCCTTGACCGCTTCGGTCTCCTGTACGGGGGGCGGCGGTCCGGACACGCCAGGAGTGTCTCCTCTAGCCTTCTTGGGGGTAGAACGTCCTTCTTCGTCTACATCCTCTTGTTCCTCAGAGTCTCGCCTACGTTTTCGTCCAACCGAGGGCGCGTTTGATGTCGCTGGCAACCAAGATGACAACGACAGCGTAAAATGAAGAAAGACACGTCAGCGGGAGTCAAGAATGATTAATAGGGCGGTTGGACATCAGAAAACCCGACGCGACAAACAGAATTTCGTCGAAATAAGCAGGATGTCCGGATAGAGCAAATCAGTCAGAAGCGCCGGAGCACCAGTGGACCAGATGAAAAAAAGAAACGTCAGACCAAGGCAAGAGTCATAGAAAGGGAGATAATTAGCACGTCTTTCCTCCGTCTATTTCTCGAAAGAAACATACCGTCTTCTTGCCAAGGTCTATCTGCCCTTGGGATAAACCCGCTGGAGATCCTTCTCATTAAGCCAAACATTTTGGTGATTCCGGACGCGTAGATTGTGTGGCGATGCTAAATGCAGATTTTGGTACAACACTTTGGTATATGAGAAAACGTACAGAGACAGGGACCTTACAAGAAGTGTGGGGAACGCAAGGGAAATGAATCCGATGTGACTGAATCAAATCAAGCGGGGACGGTTATGTTTGGTGTTGTGTGCTGTTGTGTGGTGATATCAGCAAGATCAGGTGATTAACATGTACAACCCACGTGTAGAGGCGTTTAGGAGAGCCTGTGCCATGCTTCAAGGCTTCAGCTTCAGCATTTCGCTGCCTAGTTTCGCAAGCCATGTGCATATCGATTGCGATTGCCGGGGTCAAGGCGCACAGAACTTGAACAGAGTATTTCAATACGCTGAGAACCCGAGGTTGTTTCGAATTGGAAAATGGCCACGGAAAGGTATCCAAAGTAGCACAACAGTTATATACCAGCACGATTCTTCATCGGGCATATTCTCCCTCCTGCAGGAAAACGATATTGCTAAAACTTGGACACACTGGGAATTGAACCCAGCACCCCCCGCAAACGCATGCCCGGTAACTCATGCTAAGCGGATGTGATAACCAACTACACCATGTGCCCTTGTTTTGTGTTTAAGTCTACAGGTTCAACTCGATTAAGACCATTTAATTTTATTACTACAGCCTGTGCAATGCTTGATACACGGTGCATAATTGAGCTTGCAAGGAGTGTCCACTCGAGAAGATTGGCAAGCAGAATGATTTGACTGAGAAGTTTGTTTGTATATGTTTGGCAAAAGCCTGGAAGTGTTATGCATTCAGTTAATGACGCAGGTTTTATGGCTTTTTCTCGTTTCCGGTACCGCTATCTCTACAGTCTTACGAACCCGTACCGTTGGAAAGCAATCACCTACCAAAAGCTCATCAAGATACAAGAGAGGCTAGAGAAAAAAATCTTTGGTCAGAGTCTGTATGGAATGCAAGGGTTGCCAGTATAGACAACAGCAATTCTTCTGTCCAAAGTGCATCAGCGGTCGGTACGTATGATATACCGCATCTGACAAGATTGTGATACCTGACAGATTGCTCTCCTCATTCGCTGTTTCTCTTTGTTTTCACTTATGATGTACACTTTTGGTATCCAGCTTTGAGGAGTGTCGTCTACAAATCCAGAAGTTTTCTAACGAACGAGATGATGCCGTGTCCAAAGCCACTCGGGGTCTAGAATCTGTAGAGGGCTCAAGGATACGGAGAGCGAATGTCACTACGATCCAAACTAGAGTGGACGAGTTGATGAACGGTTTGGCCAAGCTCAGGAAGGACAACGATTTGAGTACGTTTCCTTGGAACCTTCCTCGTCGATATAAACTCGAATATTCATTCTACTTTTAGAACGTGCTCGTCTGCAAAAGTTACGAGAGACATTAGCTACTCGTCGACAAACTTTGTCTGCAGCCAAATTACAATTCTTGCCCAGCACTACCTCAACTGTGTCAGGTCATGGATCCACATCGACTTCCTCAGTTCATCCTTCGTTATCAGCGTCTTCTTCAACCACCTACCCCTCCCCTTCGAGCTTTGCACCTTCACCACTTACGCCATTCATCAATCAATATGCTACATCCCTCGAATATCTTCAAGCGGCCCTCACGCACGCGCGAAGTGGTCTAGTCGCCGAACTGGTCGAAGTGTTTAACATAGTTCAACTCGGTGGAAGACCACCGATGAACGGTCGACCGGGCGTCGCTGGAGAATGGAGTATAGCCAACTTGGTGTTGCCTGTCCCTGGAGATGTCAAGAGGTATCCTACTGAGCATATCAATGCAGTTTTGACAAATACTATCCGATTCGTAGAGCTGTTGGGGTTCTATCTAGGAGTGAAAATGCCATTTGAAGTTACTTGGGGTGGGAGGAAATTAGGTGTTGGTGTACCTTGGATTGGGAGTGTCAAAGGCTATGGAACCACGGCTGGTGAATGGGCAAGGCGAGTATATCAGGATTACTGCGCGCTTCTCTTCATTTAACTAACCTTTGTCATTATAGATGGCACTTGAAATATCCACTCCATCTAACGAATTCGTCTTCCCCACTCTTACCGCCTTCAGCCTCAGATCTCGAAGCAGACGCTGACGCAGACTCTTCAGAGTCAACAGAGTACGAATATTTGACTCTTAGTCCGGAACGCAAAATTAGGTCAAGGAAATCTGGTTCAGACGATGCTGACCGGACTCCTACTCAATCTACTGTTCTGACTCCCTCGTCGACCTCTCGATCAGCCCCGAAAGATGATCTTGCAGATTCCATGTTACACACAAAGGAAACAGAATCCACAGCGATTCCTTCATTTACCACGGCTCTAGCAATGTTACTTTACAATGTCTGCTACCTTGCCTACACTCAGAATGTGGATATACCTCTAGCACAAGCCGGAGACGTTCTCGGAAACCTGTGGGCGGTTTGTTGTAGTCCAGAGCTAGGAAGGTGAGCCCTTTTTGTCTTCGTGTTGTAACCATGTACACAGTGTAAACTAAATGACGTGTAACCCTTTGTTTCGTTTTTAGACGCTCGCATGAAACTCGACCACACCTTCCAACACCTACACCAGTTCAGTTTCAGTTGGATTTTGGTCAACTACTGCAAGCTACGGCCAGAGGACCAAAACGGAGAGAAGCAGTTATGAGGAAATCGTCAGGTTCCAGTACGAAATCTCCTTCATCGTCATCATCACCTGCTGTTACTACCGCTGGGACGGGCACGATAGCTACCTCGAATTCCGGACCAGGCTCGGGGATGAGACCTGGATCGTCTGAGAATTCAGATTTGAGGAAAAGCATGAGCTCGAGAAGGAGATCGAGTGTTTCGTTAGCAAAGGACGTCATCAGGAGCGGGAGGTGGGGTAGAGGTAGAGATAGGGATTCGAATGGTGGAACAGAGAAGACAGGTAAAGAAACAGAGGAAGATGAATGGGATTTAGTTGAGGAAGAGGAAGAAGGTCTGGACTTTTAGGATCCAGCTTAAGCCGTGGCAGACTCTGGTTAGTGAAGTGATTAGCTGTGCCGCCTTGGGTCAAAGTAATGTTTTCGAAATGATTTCAGGCACTGTCGTTCATATCTGAATTGTAGAGTATACGTAGGTTGTGTCGTCTGTATCATTGGTCTGCTTTGGAGATTTATATACGTAGTTAGCTAGTCAGTTAGTGTATCATAATAATACCCGATAAATGTCTCCTTCGACATTGCCAGAGAGTCAGAACTTCATGGTACATCTTCAGCCTGTGTTGAGCCTCGTAAACACTGTTGGCCTCGAGTCTTGATGTTTACTTTTTGCGTAGAAGTTCCTCCAAATCAAATTGTGACATTAGGTACTTTCCCGTATATGGTTGCAAACTCGTTTGTCTTTGCCAACGTAGTACGTACAAAAAGCTCTTGAGTGCGTCACGTCATCGCGGTTATACGCGCCTCTGTTTCCCTCTCGACAGTTTCTCCATGAGGTCTGTACCTCCTTCCAATTCGTTGATCTCTACGGTCAACTACGCCGATCGACTGCGCTAACCTCATATTTCCCAGGTTCCAGTTCCTGCAGAGGTCAAAAATTGCCTTTAACTTTGGACAAACCTTCAAGATGAATTGCAGACATGTGTAAATGTATTTTTGGCTTCTAAGTCTTGGCAGAAGGCCACCTGAAATTTCAGCGTAGATCCTTATAATGGAACACGGATGATTTAGACTCACCACTACGTCCTGTCCTAAAAATAAAGTGGTCCCTCCACGTAGTCGTTCCCAGCGCGCAGCAGTATTATGTCTAAGCAACACGTATCAGGTATGTATTAGATATTTGGACTGGAAAATTTTTGCTGTAAGTTGTGACCGATGCCGGTAAGGCTATACACTGCAGCTCTTGATGCGATAAATGCATCAATTGGATACGTGACACTGGTCTTTTGGAGTTACATTCCGTCCGAAGAAACCGAATCGCGACTGTAAGGAAAAGAGTCTGCTATGAAGCAAATTGTGGTCTCCATAGGCCTGGTGCAGCTAGTTGAGTTTGAGGAAATGCAGAGTATACCACACAAAGCTGGGATGTGGTAGAAGTAGAAGCAAAGCTGCCGAACCGCGCATTGAAATAACATCATATCCGTTGAAGCTGATGAACACAGCCACCTGGAAAGGGTAATTTTGCGCGACCAACGACGGTCTGGCTCAACCCATGCTTTCCAACGGTGGTGGTCTGCCCACGCACTCTGCAGTCTACGAAAAACTCGGCCACAGATCAAAAGAGTCGTGGACCAAGCTGGTTCTTGTTCCCATCCCTGGCGTCCCAAATCGCCGCCTCCGCATCATCGTTCCAAATGGCTCCCGCATCCCCATGCCAAGGCTCCTCGGTCGAAAGAGGACGCCAATCCTCATATGTATGGCTTGCATGGCTGTCGTTATGACTGTCATGCTTTTCTCTAGAAATGTAGGATCAGAGAACTGGCCTGAACCTCCATGGTCACCGCCAGTAGACCCTCCAACGTTGGTGTTTAGGAGAGTAGACCTGCAGCGGATATGGAATTGGGAAGTGACTAGTGGTCACTATCCTTCTCGACGGAGTAGTACGTACTTCCCTTCTTCACGATTTTAGGTACTGACACACTCGCGCCTTTTTGTACGTCTTTGTGCAGTACCAAAGCAAATTGGCTTGACGAATCCCCCTCAGAACCCTGCTCTTCCCATAAAACCCAGAAAGACGACTCCTTCACGATATAGGCCACCGCCGAACGTGATAACCATAGACGCTGATACCGACACTCTCGGGGTCGGTCCCAAAAGAGTTTACCTCGACATTCAGAGCGCTTCTCCCAATGTTGCCTACCCTCCACGACCTGTCCCGGGCAGTGTTGCCGATATGGATATTATCATGGATAACTGTGATTTCTCGACGGGCAAGGTGCGTCCCGTCCCCGTTGATTCTACAGCTTTATTATACTAGTCTCTCACACGAGCTTTCAGTACGTCCGTGATTGTTTGGAAATACTAAGACTAGGAGGTGGACTCGATAATGGTCAACGGACACGAAGAGGCAAGATGGATCACTGGAAGTATATCTATATGGAACTCAATAACGAGACTACGAGCGTGTCGGAGACTTCAGAAGAGAATGTTGTTCAACCTAACCCTATACGTCGTCCCATCGAAGAAATTGTAACTCAGGAAGACCCCGACGCGGGTTTACAGAGGAAACGAGGAGAAGAGTGGGAAACGCCTCTCAAACTCCCACCAGCACTTACACATACCCCTAGTGCTTCCCTACCCGAACCTTGCGACCCCGAAAATCCTCGCACATTCCACATGTTCTGGACAGGACCTTTCACCGACAAGCCATATCTAGCTCTCCTCTCTTTCCTCTTCACGCAAAACACCGGCATACATCTCGAAGACTGGCCTGCAGATGCCAAAGTCTGTAGACCTCAATTCTGGTTATGGATCAATCCCGGACCTGCTGCATCTATACCGAATCCCAATGCGTTGACTGACATGTTCCGGGGTCTGGCTGAGAGTCCTTGGGCCTCACCATTCTTACACCCCCGTTTCAAAGATGTTATTAAATTCAAGCTGTGGAACACCACCGAGCAATTGGACGGTATCCCTGAAATTAAAGACGAATGGCGGGCACTTCAAGATTCATTATTCAATTCTGGTGGTCACGTCATTAGCGTCAAACACCAACAGGAAGAGGAATCTGCGAGTGGAAATGACACAACGACCTCTACTAAGAAGGACGACGACGACATGCTAAATCGACTAGGGTCCAAATCTTCCTCAGAATATGACCGTCTCTCCGTCATCCTTTCTGACATGGCCCGTTTCGTTCTTTGCCACCGTTTTGGCGGTATCTATCTCGATGCAGACACCATCTTTTTACGAGACTGGGAAGAACTCTGGGGCTGGAAAGGCGCTTTTGCATATCGTTGGTCGAGGTTGGAAAAGTACAACACCGCTGTGTTACGGATGAACAAAAATTCCGCGCTAGGCTCGTTCCTATTTAGGACAGCGCTGAAGAACGGACTGGATTTCCATCCAATGACTGTCTCGAGATATATGGCAGATGCTCATTTAGAGGGCTTGTTATTGAGATTACCCGATGCACTTTTTGATTCGGCCTGGTTGAATACGGAGTATTTCCAGAGGGACAGACCACCTCAGCCGTACCTCACAGAGTGAGTGGACTATATTCTTTTTTGTTTTGTTCTCGATTAATGAGATTACGCAGATTCTCAGAATTCTTTGACACACCAGCACAGAGTAGTGCAGCACCCCAGGCGCTTGGATTCACTGGGTTCTTCAGAGGCGCATATTCATACCAT
This sequence comes from Dendrothele bispora CBS 962.96, assembly GCA_004369135.1. Taxonomy (NCBI): domain Eukaryota; kingdom Fungi; phylum Basidiomycota; class Agaricomycetes; order Agaricales; genus Dendrothele; species Dendrothele bispora. Next base: position 130,912 of record ML179151.1, on the reverse strand, counting down.
TTCCATAATTTCTGGTCAGTTCTGTCTTTTTATGGCCTTTACTTTGCTTATAATCTCGTCCCTTTACTAGGTGGAAGCCCTTTGACCCCTCACGCAATTTCCCTGACCTTGGTCCCAAGTTCATAGCCGGAGAGAGAATCGCTCGTGCTTCATTAGAGGGGAAGAACGTTTCTTTGTCATCTGCCGTGGCAGAAACCTCGGAGCCGGCTGCCCAGAATCCTGAGGCAGATCGGGCGGAGACGGAAGAAGAGGACGACGTAGACGAAGACAAGAGAGATTTGGATTGGAGTACGGTTCTGAAAAGGACGTTCGAGTCGTATATTAGAGGCGAAAGACCAAACATGTATGGGGAGTGGATAGAGTGGTAGTCTTTTTGTTTGCTTGTATGTTGTTCTTTGCTTTTCTTCAGAAAAAAAAAACAAAAACAAAAAAGATAAAAAAAAGGGATTTCCTTCTGTGGAATAATAGTTGACCTTGGGCTGAGTGGTGAATAGAGTTGTGAGTATGGGGTATGGAACCTCGTGGAGGACTGGGGTCTCGGGTTGGGATAGGACGAAAAACGCGGCTTTGGTTCGGTTTGAGGTTGGGTCTACCGGTTCGCGAACGTTCCCTTAGCGGTGTTTAATCGGTGTTGTCGAATCAATATCGCGGGTCCCACAATACTCCAATGACTATACGCCTCCTGCGATCGACTTCGGGTATGTACAAATGGACAGGAGGGAAGTTGGGCTATCTCTCGCTGTCTTTATTTCCCGATGGTTAGCATCCATCGGCACTCATATTTCTGTGGGACTTGGTTCTGCTCGCCTCTTTTACCGGTTCTACCTACAACCATTCCCGCTGTCTTTTGATGTTTTGTTTCTGATATATATCTACGATTCGTTTGGTTTTCTCGTTTGAACTGGTACATAATCATTTTACACTTGTTATTTTACTACTTAGAATATCTTTTATGCATAACTATATACTATATATTCACAGAGAGGTCTGCCACTGAAACTAAGTAGTTCGAAGTTGTGATTACGCTAAATGTATTCTTTGACCTAAGTTTTTTATTCTAACGACAATGATGTGATTATCAGTTACATCGATACCATTCCCAACGACCGAGAGACACTTCTCAAGTGGGTAGTTGTAAAGGATCAAAAAGTAATAACAAAAGTGAATGCAACAGAGGGGAGTCGAACCCCTTTCCCGGCCATGGGAAGACCGGATCATAACCGTTAGACCACTGTTGCCTCTTTGAATCTCAACTTGAAGTATAATTTCTAGCTTGGCCCTTCTACATTTGGTCTACTTCCCTTTGACGGCGCCTCTTCAGTTCAAGCACTTTCCTCTAACTATAGGTCATCATTTCTCAAGATTTCGTCCATTCTATCTCGAATTTAATTCTGCCACTCTACGATACATAACATGGGCAACGTTCAATCTGGATTGGCCTTGACGCGTACCACAGGTGCATTAGACTCATTTATATCTGAGCTTGGGAATGATATAGTCTACGAGAAGAGGTAAGACTTCCGCACTATCGATTTTTCTATGATTAAATCTTCGTCATGAAGCTTGGGTTCGTCTCGCTTTCTCAAAACAGTCAAATGTCGCCATCAGAATGGGTACTTGGTCGTGAAAGTGTTTATTAAAGCAGATCCTGGAGTGGCATTGAGAAGCTATTTACGGAGACTGAAGGGTGTGTGTTTGAATGTTTCTAAAATATCAATGTCTAAACTGTCGGAATAGTCGACAGGGAAGCACTGCAAGACATTGCGAACGTGTATAACTATCAGTCTTTTGTTGAGACAGAAAAGGCGGGATATATCACTCGACAATGGATTGCCAGTAATTTGTATGATAGGATTAGGTGTGTATCGTTTATGACATTCAGAATGTCTGGATTGACAAGTCCTGCGTAGTACCCGACCATTCCTTAGCACGATTGAAAAGAAATGGATTGTTTTTCAGCTTCTTACGGGTCTACGAGACGCAAGAAATCGCAAGGTTTCTCATGGAGATATCAAATCCGAGAACATACTAGTCACTTCATGGAACTGGGTCTATCTATCTGACTTTGCTTCGTACAAACCAGCTTATTTACCACTTGACGACCCATCCGACTTCTCTTTCTTTTTCGATACATCTGGACGAAGAACCTGCTATATTGCTCCGGAACGATTCTTTACTGCTGCCAGTAATCCAGAGATCAGTGCCAAGAAATTGAGACTTGCGATGGAGGACAATGAAGGCAGGAGGGATGGCAAAGTCACCGAGGCTATGGACTGTTTCAGCGTAGGATGTGTCATTGCGGAACTCTTTTTGGAAGGCGCACCTCTCTTTACCTTGAGCCAACTCTTCAAATACCGAGAAGGGGAATATAATGTCGATACGCACCTTGCCGTTATTGAGGATGAGGGTGTTCGAGTGAGTCATATTTTCTGGCCTTACTGTTCACCACCTAACCAAGAATAGTAGAATATGATCAAACGGATGATCGACCTTGACCCTGCGTCCCGACCTACATTTGATAGCTTGTTACACACATCCCGCGGAACTGTCTTCCCCGAGTCCTTCTTCAGCTTTCTCCATAACTACGTTTCTACCATCAATGAACTCCCCACGAACTCGCCGTTCTCATCTAACATACCCCCTCCTACGCCTTCAACACCTGTCCCAGGTGCTGTTCCATCTTCCGTGTCGGGAACAAGTCTACGTCCCAGCCCATCTGCTGGTCTAAATTCTGCAGCCGGGGCGTCACCTACACCTAGTGATCGTGACCTTTTACCAAGTGATTCGGATCACAGGATGGAGAGACTTTGGAGCGATTTTGACAGCGTCGAACCGTATATAATCTCTGACACGGTAGAGGACACGGTCACGATGGACGTGAAGATTGATTATAACTCATCCACGAGAATGTCTAAACCCTTCCAAGTAAGCGCACTGTTTTTTTTTTCCAAAAGAAAACATGACTTATTCCTTATTCTAAGGACATCCTTCCAGTCGAACTCTGTATTCCAAACCGAGAGTCTAAACTTGCTAGCGTACTTCAAAATGGTCTCCGAGCAACCACAGACGGACCGGCACTAATCATTCTCGCACTGGTCACAGCCAATATACGAAACTGCTCTCTACCGAGCTCCAAAGTTCGAGCGTTGGATGTCTTTTTGGCTTTGTCTCCACATCTCACGGACGAAGCCAAGTTGGACAGGATGGTCCCATACATCATGGACCTGCTATATGATGACGCTCCCATTGTGAGAGTGGCAGCTATTAGGTCCTTGGTTCAGGTTGTGAGTGCCTAAATTCCGCACCCTTGTATATTTGGCGGTATTTCTAATCACACGATTAAAACAGCTTATGCTTGTGACTGTGATAACACCTTCAAACGCAGCTATTTTTCACGAGTATATCATTCCTAACATAAAACACCTCGTCGAGGATCCAGAGGTTTCTGTGCGAGCTACGTATGCACAATGTATCGTACAACTAGCTGATACGGCAGTGAGATATTTGGAGATGGGACAAGCTCTGAAGGCACATGGCTCTTTCAAGCTATCACCTGAATCCCAAGAGTATGAAAATTATGAGGTATTCGCTTTCTCTTCCATTCATTAAATTCCGGGCGCTAATCGTGTTGTATCTTGTAGGTATCCTACGACACCCGAAAGCAAGACCTCCACAATAGCGTTCAGGACCATCTCTCTTCTCTACTTATGGATCCATCCAGTGTTGTCAAACGTGCCGTGCTACACGACATCTCGTCTTTATGCATATTTTTAGGCAGGCAAGGGACTAACGACGTGTTGTTGAGCCATATGATCACGTACCTAAACGATCGGGATTGGTTGTTGAGGCATGCGTTTTTCGAGAGCATAGTGGACGTAGCTGCATGTGCCGGGGGTAGGAGTTTAGAAGAGTATATTTTACCTCTGATGGTTCAGGCGCTTTCGGGTGCGTTATCCCTTCCACTGAAAGTATTTCAGAGCGCTTTAAAGCTGACGGTATCCATTTCATGGCCGATCAGATACTGAAGAAAGCGTCGTAGCCCGAGTACTCGCTGCGTTGACGAGCCTATGTGAACTCGGCTTGTTCCAGAAGATGAGGATATGGGAACTGATGAGTGCAACACTGGGTTTTCTTTATCACCCGAATATATGGATACGACAAGGTCAGTCTTGACGGTCTCGCGATTTTCGTAAGACAACTAGCTGATATCCTTTTTCTTCTAGGTGCCGCAGCGTTCATCGCTTCTGCAGCAAAACATCTTCCTGACAGCGACGTGTGGTGTATACTGTACCCTTCCCTAAGACATTTTCTGAAATCTGACGTCGTCGAGATTGACGAACAAAGTCTATTGAATGCTATGAAAACTCCTGTATCAAGGCGAATTTTCGATGCTGCTGTGCAGTGGGCGATGAAGGCTGATAAAACGAGTTGGTGGAGAGGTGGGAGGAAGGTGGGTGGAGGGAGTGGAGGCGGAGGTTCAGGTGGAAGAACCGAGTCGCCCAGAGAAAGCGTGATGTCGATGAGAAAGGCAGGAACAGCGATATCGAGGAATATGTCTGAAGAGTATGTTCAAACTCTCACTCGTTAACCATCTCAAATTTCACTTGCTGATCGTCGTTTACAGAGACGAGTCTCATTACAAAAAGTTACAACAGATTGGTATGACGCCGAGCGAAGAGACGAAACTAGTAGCCATGAAAGATTACATCTTGAAACTTGCGAATGCCATTGCGAGGTGCGCCATTAGCTTGTGTCTAATCTTGACTTCGATACTGATGACGGAACAGTTTCTCGTCTCGATCAAGTGTGGAGACCGACGAAAAATCCTTGAAGATAATTGGAGATGTTGAGCTACCAAAGCTCGGAGTTGTCCCTCAGACTGTCTTCCTCAAGTCAAGCACATCCGAACCCTCTTTCCAAGCATCGCGAAGTTCTCGTAGATCATTAGACATGTTACGCTCTCCCATCCCCGGTTCGCCTCGAAGAACATTCAGCGAGGCACACACACCTTCCAATGTACCCTTTGAAGACTTGCGTCGTCGACTCGCAACAATCAACGGTTCAGCCTCGTCTTTGGGCGTTGCGCATACTCCTCCAAGGAGCAGTGCCCTATCTCCAATAGCAACTGCCCCCAGCTCTACCCTGGCTTCCGCTCCCTCTGGTTCACTCTCCCCGGCAGTAGAGAGAGAAAACAGGCCTGGGAGCCCTACTGAGTCGGTGGTGTCTACGGCAAATTCCACGTCGTTCCGTCCCCTGAGTCGGATGCAGGTTGGCAGTATCGATAGTCAGAAAGCTGCCCCTGCAGTTGGGTCATCAAAGACAAATGCATTGGGACTTTTGGATTCCCACTCGCAGCTAAGGTCGGATACATCGCCTGAGCGGACTGGCGCAGATTCACCGCTGTCCCAATCTCAGACGCTCAGACCAGCGATGAGACCAAAGTTGACTTCCTTGAATACTATATCATCCTATGGTCAGTTATCTTTTTGCAATAGCGAAATCGTTGACTAATTCGTCATCTCGTGTTAGATGGCCAAGAAGCTGGTATCAATCATTTGCTGGAAAACCTATACCTAGACAATAATCGTGAACTCCAAAACGATTTTGGGCCAAAAGTTCATGAAGGTCCTGTCAGAAGACGTAACCCAATCCGACATAGCTTTGTTTCTCGTGACGGAATAACGAGAAAGATGGATACCACACTTGTAGCCCATCTATGTTCACACTCGGACACCGTCACTGGTCTGGCAGTATCCCCTGATCATATGTTCTTTGTTTCATCTTCAGATGATAAGACTGTCAAGATATGGGACACCGCAAGGCTGGAAAGGAATGTGACTAGTAAACCTAGGCATACGTATGGGCAGCATCACGCCAGGGTGAAATGTGTATGTATATTGGAAGGAGTCCATTGTTTTGCTAGTGCGGCAGATGATGGGAGTCTGCATGTGGTTAGGGTGCATGTATCGCAGACGGGGACGTTGCCAAAGTATAGCAAGCTACAGGTCATCAGGGAGCATAGGGTCGAAACGATTGGAGAGTACATCACCGCCATGCAACACTACAATACAGGTGAGCGAAATGGCAGTCTTTATGATGTTTTCAGTCTCAACGATAACATAGATACCTCGTCGAATTTGGTGTACACCACCACCCATTCCGTGATCACGATATTGGACTTGAGGACAATGCGTATCTTGCAGACAATGGAAAACCCAAGGCAGTACGGTCCGATCACTTGTCTCTGTCTTGACCGTAAACGGTCTTGGATTCTTGTTGGCACTTCGACTGGCGTGCTTACGCTTTGGGACCGAAGATTTGGCTTACTTTTGAAGAGCTGGCACGTCGGGGTCTCTTCAACTGGTAGATCTGTCCGGATACATCAATGTGTCGTCCATCCCTCGAAAGGCAGGGGTAAATGGGTCATAGTCACCGTGGAAGCCTCCAAGAAAAGTACGGATCGTAGCTCTACTATCATGGCTGAAGTATGGGACATCGAGAAGTCGATGTTGATGGAGGCCTTTGTGGTTCGCAAGGGAGCCGCCTCAGAGGCAACGGATGAACCCCATGAACTCACTGGTGTCGATGCAGATTCGAGTCCTGCAGCCGCCATTGCTGCCCTCGTTCGGTCACGACAAGTAGGGGAGGACTCCGATAAACGACCTCATCAGCCAATGGGAGCTGCGTCGGTGCAGACATTACTACCGCCTCCTGCTGCCGACGCTCGTGCAATTGTGGTAGGCATGGAGTTTGGTGGGCATACGGTGATACACAGGTCAGATTTGATAGAGATGGGCCCCGAGTCGACGTCGAGGAATAACTGGAGAGGATTTATGCTTACTGGATCGGAGGACAGGAAGATCAGGTTATGGGACTTGGGTAAGGTTGAGAGATCTTCCGTGCTCTGTGGAATGGAGAACGAAATCGATAAACCAAGTTATAGGTTTGTTGTCTTGCTCCTCAATACGGCTCTGACGCTAACATTTTTTTTAGCTCATTGATGAATAGAACTGCGTCGAGGTTTATCGAAAGCTGGCCAGAACCAGGATCCAGTCAAAACAACCGGCCTTCGCAGCGTATATCTCTGATCAAGCATAATCAGCATAACTTGCTCAAAGCCCATCAGGATATCATAACGGCCCTTGCATGTATTGATTCGCCTTTCCGTGGTGGAATCGTCAGTGGTGATAGAGCCGGAGTAATAAAAGTGTGGAGGGCTGAAGCAATAGATTGATATACGTTTTCATTTTGTTTACTTTTCTTGTTCTCCGTCGCTGTTTTCTCGGATGTTATCATAGATCCCATATGTATTCTATACCTAGACTCATAATACTCGGAGGTTTTGTTGTCAGAAAGGACCGTACGACAACGTTATCGAGTGTGCGAAGCAAAAGTAATCGATGAGGATTTACAATTTTGGAAACTGACATCGTGACTGGTTTTGGATGCTGACTCGATACTTGGCCAAATCTTCTCTTTCTCGGAATCTTCGTGTTCGATTACTTGACTGCCACGTCCACCACCGATTTCCTGTCCCCAGACACGTCCAACCCCGTTATTGCAGTGCAATGACCACTCCTGTCGCCTCTACCTCTCAGCCCCGTGGCAACCAGCAAGAAAAGGCAGCTAAAAAAGTTAAAGCTACCACTGAATCGGCTTATCCTCTTGAAGTAGGTGGTGTTGATGACTGCTCTGTGTTTTTTCTGAATGGGTCCCATTTAGCTCCAACCACCACCCGAATTTTTTGAGCATCGTATAAAATTCTTCGAGCAGTTGAAGGCTGAATATGACGAGCAGGTCAAGGGTGAGGATCCTTTTGATAACTTATGTCTATAATTCCAACTTTATTGAACAGCCAAGCCTCGCGAGGAGATTACCGTTACAATGCGAGATGGGTCAGAGCGCAAAGCGACGAGCTGGGAGACGAGTCCTATGGACATCGCTAGGGAAGTTCTGAAAAATCATGCAGACAAGATGGTTATTGCTAAGGTGTGTCTCCACGACTCTCTGTTTGATGTTTTCCTTCTTACAGATCTGAAGGTGGATGGTGAACTTTGGGACTTGGAGAGACCCCTAGAAAGCTCATGCAAACTCGAGCTCCTCGACTTTGAGGATCCTGAAGGTAGAACCGCTCCCTAAATGTTTCTTTGTGTCTTTCTCATCACCTGGTTCAAGGAAAACGCGTCTTTTGGCATTCTTCAGCGCATGTGTTAGGAGAAGCAGCTGAACGTCACTATGGTTGCCATTTGTGCTTGGGTCCTCCCACAGACGATGGATTCTTCTACGAAATGGGAATACAAGATAGGTACGTTATCAATTCCTCGGGTATCCATCACAGCTCTAGTTCTGAAATTATCTTCTAGACCCGTGACAAATCCTGATTATCCTGCGTTGGAGAAGGTCGCAGAGAGCGCGATCAAGGACAAGCAAAAATTCGAGCGTCTCGTTGTGTCGAAGGAGAACCTACTCCAGATGTTTGGTGTGCGTCCATACCCTTCTCTTCGGTGTGTCTGAACTAATCACCATTTTATCTTGCAGTACAACAAATATAAAAAGTACCTCATCGAAAGTAAGGTCCCCGACGGCACTTCCACCACTGTGTATCGGTGTGGTCCTATGATCGATCTTTGTGTCGGACCCCATATTCCACATACTGGCAAGATCAGAGCCTTCATGGTCACCAAGGTCTGTCGTGTTCACCTTCTATCCTACGGCAAGACCTCACCTGCTTTCACAAGAACTCTGCATCCTACTTCCTTGGAGACGCGAACAACGATTCGTTGCAACGAATCTATGGGATCTCTTTCCCCGACAAGAAACAATTGACAGAATACAAGGCATTCCTCGCCGAAGCTGCAAAACGAGACCATCGTAAGATTGGAAAAGATCAAGAATTGTTCTTCTTCAACGAACTTAGTCCTGGAAGCGGCTTTTTCCTTCCTCATGGTACTCGCATATATAACGCGCTCCTAGAGCTCATGCGTGTAAGACTAAGACTGCTACACCCGCAAAAGTTTTCATGTTAACTCTTGGTCCTAGTCAGAATATTGGAAACGTGGCTATCAAGAAGGTGTGCTACTTGTTATCTCTGTGAATTTATTCTAACCTCCTTTTTCTAGTCATCTCTCCTAATATGTACCACAGCAAACTCTGGGAAACCTCCGGTCACTGGCAGAACTACTCAGAAGATATGTTCACCCTCGATATCGAAAAGGAGAAATGGGGGCTTAAACCCATGAACTGTCCTGGTCACTGCCTTATCTTCGACTCGAAAGATAGAAGTTACAGGGAGTTGCCCATTCGTATGGCCGAGTTCGGTATCATTCACAGAAACGAAGCTTCCGGCGCCCTTACTGGGTTGACCCGTGTACGACGTTTTATGCAAGATGACACCCATGTGTTCTGTATGCCTTCTCAGGTATGTCTACCCCGCCACCTGTATCCGGGATCAGTGTTTTTATGCAGCTCGGAAACTAGCTCGAGGAAGAAATCAGTGCTCTTTTTGATTTCATGCAACACATATATGGCTTGTTTGGTTTCGATTTCCATCTCGAGCTCTCCACCCGCCCTGAAAAATTCTTGGGTGAAATCAAGACCTGGGACCTCGCAGAACAGGTGCATCCACACGACTCGCTTGCAAAGAGGCATGGTCTAACTCTTTTCTTAGCAACTCACCAAAGCGCTCGAGAAGCACTATCCTGGAAAATGGGAACTTAACCCTGGAGACGGTGCTTTTTACGGCCCCAAGATTGATATTACTATCCGTGACGCCCTGCGGCGATCGTTCCAATGTGCTACAATACAACTGGACTTCCAGCTCCCTGAGCGTTTCAATCTAAAGTACCGATCTGCCGAAGACTTTGGTAACCCCGACAAACCGGCGTCGAGGCCTGTCATCATCCACCGAGCTATTTTGGGTAGTCTGGAAAGATTCATTGCGATTATTACAGAACACTTTGCTGGCAAGTGGTGAGTGCCTTTCCTCAATGCGGTTCTCTGCTGAGATGCTGATATTTTATATTCAAGGCCGTTCTGGATCTCACCCCGTCAAGTGGTCGTTATTCCAGTCGCGGCTCCATTCGTACGTGCATGTGTTCTGGTTGAGCGGCATGCATTGATTAACCTGTTCTTTTCGCTTTTACAGAAAGATTATGCTACCGAGATTGCCAATAAATTGACTTCCTTAGGCATGTACGCCGATGTTGACAACAGCGACAACACGCTACCAAAGAAAATTCGTAATGGGGAGATCGCTCAGTACAACTTCATCCTTGGTGCGTTTCTACTTTAATCATCATATTCTTTTGCGAAAACTGACATCATATCGGTATAGTCGTTGGTGAAGAGGAGTGTAATGCTCGTTCGGTTAATGTCAGAAACCGTGATGACGTTGGGACGAAGAACCGTGGTGAGGTCGTTCCCCTCGACACGATAGTAGAGAAGTTCCTGGACTTGAAAGTTTCGAAGAGGCTGGAGAACAAGTTGGTTTAAGTTGGTTTAAGCGCGTGGGGTCGTTCCAGTAGTCCAACAAATCCCGATGCTTTACTTCGCTTTTTACCTTAGGTGGTGCACAAGATCTGTAGAATTATATTCGTATTGCGTAGAAATCCGCATATCATTATTGTCGACAGTAGATGTCATCCGCGGCACTCCTGCCTCCAGCAGCAGCCTCCTTGGGGTGTATCGGTATCGACGGTATGTGTTAGTATCTCTTCGCTGGTACATCTAGACGTGAAATAGGAAGATAGGCTGTTCTTGAAAGTGAAGATATCTACGGAATCATCAACGTAGAATCGTAGATGCATGACTTACCAATCAATCTGAAACATTACAACATCCTTCTTGATCACTAGCAGCCACAACTTGAGTAATAGCCTGGCTTGTCATATCTCATGGTTGATTCTTACCTCGAATGGTCGCAATAACAATCCTCCGCGTACTGTTACCTTGCACAAGGAACTCGAGGGTCATGAAGCTGTTTGTACTTGTGCGGCGGGCGGTGGCATCTACGTCTCATGCAGGACAGGCTGTTTTGGGATTTGTGGGACGGGAGTACGTCCCACACAAACGCAATGAGGTGCGTGACCCGAGTTAGGCCAGGGTTGATCGATATTTACGACGAAAGCGGAGGCTAGCGGAGGGCGATGATAGCCAGAGGTTCAACCAAGACGAGTGTTGACTATTACGGGGAGTTGGGGCCGCTCACTGAAGATCTGACGAACACCAAAAGCGGCTAGCTTGAGGGAGAGTACGAACCATTATGGCCACGAAGTGGGGAGGATACAAGTGAGAGTCAATACCATCCACTGAGGGGTGTACTGACACTGCAAAAGTATTGGCGGCAAATGAAGAAAGATGCTTTCAAAGTTCTGAAAGTCACGATAACACAACCAGAGTATGGGATATTGTTACGACTAAGTACTGCTAGGTACCACAAGGCCATACAGAAAAGGCTGAGTATATCTCTCGAATCGTTTCAGACTTTTAACCTGGCGCTCTCGTCTACGTTCAGCGGTGTACCCCCTTTTCGCACCCAAGCGTACGCGCCAGGCTCCACGGATATGGCTATCCGCATTTGGAGAACCCTCCTGAAGTTGTCTGCACATGTTCACAGGGCAGCCTTCTGTCGCTAACTCATTATCCATCCCACCCGAGCTTCCTCGTCTCCGGCAGCTCCGACGCTTCAGTATGCATCTAGGGTCCACCTATGAGGACGCCAACGAAGTGGGAGAAGGGGCTACAACCTACCTGCAACATGTTGACAATTAAGTAGTCAGTGCCGAGGATGTGGGATGGAGCAATAAGGACACCGCAGTTTCAAGGAACCTCTGGACAGACGCCTCTGATGGTAGGTTACTTTTCGAGGAGAAACTGATTGACATACGAGCAATAGACGAGATGGCACTGCGTTAGAGGTCTGAAGTTTTGTGGAGACTAGTACGAAGGACGGTTCGACATCGTGGTACGATCATGGTGGCAGGCAGCAGTGACGAAGGAAGTGTGGATTAAAGCCCGTAGACAGACTGTGGCTAGTCAGTTTTACATATCGAAAACCTTGATTGAAATAACGCTTGTCGAATTCGGTGAGCCTAGGCTAGTCCGTCAAAACAAAATACTGGAATAGAAATAACTTGCCGCCAACATCGTCTAAAATACATCATCAGCCCTCTTCTCCAATGATAGTTACCACTAAATTATAATTCCCATCGCTGTCGATTTAGCATGAGCTGAGTTCGGAATAATGCGGTGGGTCATCTATTTTTGACGAGGACTAAACGTTTCGTCGGATGCCAATAATACGCAGCTTGAGCATGGTGGATCAAAACCGCGGAGGGAGGTGGCACGTAGAAGGTTAACCAGAATTTGGAGGACCCACCGAGAATCTATTTCGAACGGTGGCCTAATGAGATCAAGATTTGAAGATTCAAAGATGAACTTGAAGGTTGAACGGCCCATCGGTGTATTGTGGGTACTTGGGAAGCAGTGGCCGTAGATATTCTTTCTCCACACGCAAGACCGCCAGGTTGCATGTTCGAATTCGTTACCCGTCAGCGCCCCCAGCTCAGTTACGACTCAATCTGTGAACCGAATCTCTTGGTTCTCGACCGCCGAGTACCGATTCCGCCGATGGAGTGGTTCTATGATCCCACTGAATAGATGGACTTAGAACATGGACTTAGAACAACAACGTCAACTAATGGGGTAGTACGGTCGATTGCTATAGTATATTCTTTATTACCTGAGCGTTTAGTTCCATTATGCCTGTTAACATCCGAGTCCGATGTACGCATCTGTTTTTCCTGATCATGGTCGAAAGATAATTGATCAAACCAAGATACGATTCCGAGTCGCCGCGGAAGTTCAAAGCTATATGATCAGCCCATTTGCTCGTCATGGCTAACACCATTTTTTCCGGCCAATGTGAAACAGGGCGACCGACCTTCGACTTCTTGATCAATGCATGATCCTCCAGCTTGCATATGATCAAAGAAGCGTTTTTTTCATGGACCGTGGCTCGAGCAAACCTTTCGAAGGTATTCTTCGATGTATAGAATCACCACAGGATCCATGGTCAGGCAGGTGGAGCTCCGCATTATGACATTAAGGAAAGTAGCGGTGATGGAAGAGCAATGATTCCAACTTGAGCTTGGAAGCTCGAAGTACTGCGCCGAATTTTTGGTACTCTGAATACGTATGTCTTGAGAGTATGTCTGAGAATCATGATGAATGAAAACTGGCCATGCTTTGGAGTTGAATACTGGGAAAGGAGATATGCGTTTCAGGGTCGTCTTGTGGGTTGAAGCAGAAGAAGGTCGATGTGGGTAAGACGACATTAGGACTATGACCATTAAATTTGTTTGGATTCTAGCCCAGCACTAACAGAGCTGGACACCGAAGTTGAAGAGGTTGGGATGCCGACTAGCCCCTGTAAACAGATCAATATATATACATGTACTAGACACTCATCGTGTGTGTAGATGCCAACATACTTAATTGTCCAAAGTTTCTGGATACCAGTAATATCAAAGAGCTTCAGACTCATGGAACACGTTAGCTCTGACTTCCAGCTCACAGTGCGTTACGCAGCCGCTATACTGATTGAGATCAGTAAAATATTGATTTTGTCGCCATATGGGATACTTAAAAGGTTTTTTTGACCCATCCAAAGACAAGCTTCTCACTGTGATGGCTCGGAAAAACCAGTGCCGGTCAGACTACCCTACTTGGAAACGCCAAAATGTTAGCGTTAAGCAACTTTTACCGGTACGGACTCTCGCCGTCAAATAATCCTGTTAGGCGTGGGTCATTATACGACAGTCGCACCGAAAGGCCTGAATAGTCCTTCTCCTTGCTGGACCTGTAGAGAAGGATATCATGCAGATGGAAAGAACTGAAACAGTGAACCCGGAAAAAACGACGAGGACATTGAATGATGATTGATTGGGGGCATACTTATTTTTGACTTTTTTGTTAATAAATTGTTAGAGACGTAGTTTTTTGAAGCGTTGACTTGCATATTAGTCAAATATTGGTAAATAGTTGAAAACCTTTGAAGTTTAAGCTGAGAGGTGAAAGGAGGAATCGATGCAACAACTTACCCGGTCAGTCACCGATGTGGTCTTGTTTGTCAAGACCTTTACTACCAATGTGGTTTTGTTTAGATCAAAAGCTGTCCAGGCCCAACATACTTGTTATAGTCCACTTGAAGCATAGCCAGGAGTTTCTCGCCATAGCCCACGGGCTTCTGGCTACTACATCACTGACTGGGGAAAATAGTACTTGTTCAAATTTGAGGTGAAGGTCCTATCCACGTGTTCAATATTACGATGGTGCGAGACCCGTCGGACTTTCTTCTTTTCTCGTTCAATACTGATATGTTGCTAATTAGTCGTGGTTGGTAGGACCTTTTATTATCGCATTTTGAACCTTTGAAGGTTGAGTGATGAGCATGGATTCATGCGAGACTTTGACGCTTTGTTACCGGAAGACCTGCAAGGCCCAGCGGCCCCAGCCACAACGTCTAGTGTGTGAGCATGTGCGTCATAGTTTTATTATATATCATTATGACTGAGGTGAGAAAGGTACACACCCTCTCCAGTACTCCAGAACATGTCTGACGTCCCTATCGATCTCAGTGAGCAACGAGCCGCCAATCTTTTCGACCTGAGAGGTGTCATAGCTGTGGTGACAGGTGGCGGTACTGTTAGTCGTGTTCATGTTGCGTTTCCCCGTGAAACATCCCCCACTGACATTTATCAGGGCATCGGCTTGATGATAAGTTCTACCCTGGTGGCAAACGGAGCAACTGTATATATTGTAGGACCTAAACAGGAGGATCTTGACAGGTACCCGCTCCAATCAGTCGTTTTCAATGGATTTCATCATTAAAGAACCGATCTAAATCACAGAGTTGCCAAAATCTATAATGATGCCTCCGGGAAGATAGTTGGTGAACAAGGCGGGAAGATGATTGGTATAGCAGGTGACGTTAGCCACAAGGTATGCAACTATCTCTTATTACCAAATTGAAAGATATCTGATGTAGCGTATACAGGAGGAAGCTAAGCGCCTCGCACAAGAAATCGCCAGCCGTGAACCATACGTTACTGTACTGTTCAATAATGCTGGTATCACAGGTGCAAATCTGAAGCTCCCTTCAACAAATACAGCTGAAGCATATCATTCGGCTGTATTTGACCAAATTCAGCCTGATCAATTTACTAATATCCTGAACACCAATGCCGTGGGCCCATTCTGGCTCACCTTCGCATTTTTACCTCTGTTGGAAAAATGGAAGAATTCCGAGGAACCAGTGACGAAAAGATTCGTGCCTCAAGTCGTAATGACAAGCAGTATGAACGGCTGGACAAAGGTAAGGACTCTCAGTCGTAAATCTAGAGATAAGTCACTAAAAAGTGCTCAGGATTCCAGTACGGGTGGAAAGTCATTCCCATATTTGTTTTCCAAAAGTGCGCTCGGACACGCTACTTCATCCCTAGCACATGAACTCCTGCCATTAGGAGTACGTGTAAATGGAATAGCGCCTGGTAAGCTCTACATAGTTCATTCTATTTTTTTGATCCTCTTTGTTAACATAATCAGGTCTTTTCCCCACTGAGGTTCGTTTTGAACGATCACTAGGAATCAATAACCCGTGATTCATACCGTCGGATACAGATGACTCTCCCAGGTAGATCTAGTGAAGCGGGCATCACTCAGGTCCCTCCCAACTATCTGTCCAATCTACAATTTCATTCACCAGGAGGTCTCGGAACGAAACGTGACATGGGTGCACTCGCTCTTTGCCTAGTAGCTAATTGGTTCATCAATGGGGAGACGGTCCTGATTGATGGTGGGGTAAGTATATTTGACCACAGCAAATTTAATCTCCCCCTTGCCTGAATCCTGACTGATTCAAACCTTTTACAGACCTTACTTAAACACCCATCGTCGTACTAATCGGAATGTCTTCCGGAGCGGGAACTTGCCGACATCTTCCGATCCCTTTTTCTTTATTTCATCTAACCTAATCATTATCAAATGCTTCCTGTATCGATTTGCACGTATTCGCCGAAGCACCTATCATCTATCTTCTGCTTATTTGAAGTCAGTCACCAGGTTTGAACGAATTGAGTTTCGCTCATTTCTTGCATCAGTCACCAGGTTTGAATTTCGTTCATTTCTTGATTCACGGTTTATAGATAAGAACACAGCAAGTTTAATTGCCGACATTGAACTTTGACCATCATTCTCAGCAACATCGTCGTCACGGTAGAATCTCATTCAAAGTTCCCTTCCTTCTGCATACGTAGCATGCTGAAAAGTGGCAGTGATCCAGCGAAATCAAAAGGAATTTTTGTTGTGGATACCCGTGAGCGGGAATGGATAGCTTTGAGCGTGTTCATAGGATCAAAAAATTGGCTTTTTCTATTTTACAGATTAGGCGACGCGCGGAGTTGATGTTTTTTTTTTTTTTAATTTTTCATATTCATCAACGACTAGCCCACTTTGTTTCCGCCTCTCTACATGGTGCTTGAATGAGTAAAGCAACCCGTATTTGCTATTCTGAATTCTAATTCCATCAGCAACAGCCAAATCTAGCTTTTTTTCGACTGAAAAGTTCGGGATGTCTCTATTGCGCTCAAATTAATGCATTCAAGTTGTCACTTTTGGAACGGAAAGCAACACCGACTTACGCACTGATATCAACGCACGGCCTTTTACGCATTGTGTTCCACATCATCTCCCGGCAAGTATCTAAAGTGGAAACGACAATTCCTCCCAGTGGTGCGCACAGTACTGTTATACCATCCGCAGTATATAGGTTTTGATCTATAAACCTTTTTGGACCAAAAAGCAACATACACTAGCGGTCAAAAGCGATGTCTCTAATCAAATACGTTGATATAGACCCCGGTTAGGCTACTATTGTCTCGTCTATTTGAGTGGGTTTCCGTCTACTCTAACTCTTCTATTTCATGGCTAAAATAAAGATATGCTTCCCATGGTAATGCCAGCAACTTTGAGTATTTGAAAAACACCATTTTCAGAGACATTTCTTTTTTTCTGAGAGACATTACTTTTGGTCACCAATGTTTTCTCTTGGTGCGTACCGTTCGGCTAGAATTAATGCCACGCCTTTGGGGAGAGTTATAGATTTAAAACCAGTTGGCCGTCGAACTTGTGGCCACAGGGTTTGGCAATTTGGAAAGATTGTAAAATGTTGTGAAGTGCTCGTTTGACGGACTTTTGATCATGTTGGGAGACGAACTTAGACGAACTCCACCTAAAGCAGGGTACGTAACGCAACGATGGTACTCAAGGGACATGCGATGGCTAGATCCATGTTTAATTTCTGTCTACTTCGGTTTGAACATGACGAAACAGATCCTTGGAAGTCGGGACTACGATGAATGCAGAGCCCTGAGAGAAAAGCGGCCCTGCCTCGTGCGTTGTTGAAGTATATTTTGGAATTATCGTGAACTACCGAATTGCCAGACCTTACTCGCTGATTTCCGCTTTTTCTATGATCAATTTGCCTTGCCACTGTTCGTTCATCGCTAGATTCAATCGTAGAGTCCTATAGGGGAACGAGATATATGTACATTGGACTTGCGCCGCGTCGCGGAACTGTCCAAGATCTTGTTCGGAACTCCCGGGAATTTCTGTGGCATAAGACTTGGAAAGCATAATGATAGTCCCCATCAGCTCAAATCAATTTAAAGATACGGCTGGGGTTGATGCACTGGATGCCTTGATTCCTATTAACTCAAGTCCGCGGTACGATTCTCATTTGTGTGTCTAAAAATGTCTAACCAATGGATAATTGAGTCGTTATCTGTGTAAGACTTGTTCTGCTCCCAGACTGCGAGATTTCAGATTCTATAGTTCATATAAACGGGTTCCTGTTCCTCTCTAGCACTGGTATTTGATCTTTTTCCCACAGACGGTATGTGCCGTAGAACAAGAAGCAAGTTTCCTTACCATCAGATTGAACACTTGGACCTTAACGTTGTCTAGAGAACTGACAAGAATATTAATGATACTCCGGACCGTTCATGAAATTGGAGCATATGAAGTGCTAGGACCAACTCCACCTTGCCCTGTATACGTCGTATAGATATTCAGGACTCGGCCTACAAGAAAAGTAACTTTCAGCACTTCATAGTTGTTTTTGTGCACAGTGAATATATTCAGAAGTCAAACCAGTAATCGAACTCTCTCTCGTTATTATGTAAATTGTCAACGGAGCTTCGAAGCAGTGCTTCTACTTATTTCCTCGCGCATGCTCTTTGTGTCCCGACAGTCGATAGCCCAGACTTGAAAATAGATATACACAAGTAATAAGTAATTTTCAGCCTTCCTGAACAGTGTTTATGGCGCTAGTACGAACGATCAAACCCTGGGCCATTGCTCGACAAACAGAGTTACATTCATAAAACGAGTCTTCTAGCGTGTTTCTTCTGAACTTACGCACTTATGAAAAGTTCGTATAAGCGCTTGTTACGAAGGCAATCACCGTTCATTGTGTTATCGCATTAATGAATGAAAAAGGATGACAAACTCTTTTCAACGACAACTCTCAGCGAAAGTCCAGTTTTGGACCATCTGCTTTATTCGTCGAGTTGCTGCCCAAGCGCTCAACTGTATGTCGAGTTCTGTCCCAGATTTGATAGCCGGCGGGTTCGAACGAAACTCCATATCATTTTTTGCTGCCGCGGAAGCTTTGTCAGTACAGATCACGATTAGGGCGGTATCAATCAAGGCTTCGTGAACATCTGAACGAATCGTAGAATAAACACTTTTGACGTTCGATTTACTTAATTCTGGCCTATTCTAAAATTGGACTAAAGTCGGGGAGGAAAACGCAGTGGAGATTAAAAGTCTACGAACGAGTCGTATGTATGTATTGATACAATCGATAGAAAGAAGTGTGTGTGCGTACAGATGTGAATCGCAAGAGAAGATGCTAGCAAGTAGGTATGGAAGAACAATTAGATTAGAGGGGCATATGGCAATGAGGAAAACATAATTATCGATGTGAAAGATTAAGGTGTAATGTGAAAAAAGTCTTACAACGTTCCTTAATGAAAAAAGATGGTCTCCGATATGCTAATGAAATGAAATCACTGATGAAGTCCCGGTCCAAAAAATGAGTCATATGCAGGGAAACAAAACGGGTGTGTCAGATAGAGTGCAGGACACCACACCGTCGGGATGTCAATGTGTGCACGCAGCATGGGCACAGTGTGTAAAACACGCTTGATCGCTCGCTGCAAACCCACTTTTAAAATTGTCCCAATGTTTTTTTTTACTCGTACCCTTCCTCCTAGTTCTTGACTTGAACACTGATGCGTCTGACATGGCCTACTTTGCGTTTGGGATCAGCACGATAAACTTCATCGTGGTGAGTTTGGCTGACATTCTGCTTATGAGTCTTTGCTGCAGAATAATAGTTTGCCGGCGGCACGTTAGTAGTTTCCGATCCAGATTTATTGTTCCTCCACGACGTCGGAGAACGTGTCATCGAAGAATCGCCTGCAGTAGTCGTCGAGCGAGTTTTGGGTATCTGTTCTGGCGCAAAACTAGTAGGATGCTGTTCGAGAGTGCTTTGGGTATCGGATTCAAATTGCTGCTGGCGGGGTCGAGAATTGCGCCAAGATCTCGCGGTTTCACTCGTATGAATCGATGCCGGAGAAGTTAACGGATAGTGTGCCAGTGGCAGCGAGTGTTGGGGGGGCAGTCCAGCCACTCCAGCATGGACAAATGGAGCGGCATGATTGAACGCAGGAGGGTTGGTATTCAGATAAGGTTGTGATACGGGAGAGATCGGTGAAAGAGGAGGGAAAGAATTAGCAGAAGCGATGTAAGGGAGCGTAGGTGAAGCAAAACTGGGGGAGAAAGGGTTCGGATTATAGTACGTCGTGCCATTAATTTCGACACAGGGAGGATACACGGGCTGGGGGGGTGAAACAGGTAGTTGGGGAGTGTAGCCAGGTCCCGACACATACATAGGCTGAATAGGTGGGGCGGTGGCAGCCGGGCTATAAGCCGGTTGCGAAAGCGAGAGTGGTGAGACTGGCGGCAATGTAGATGGAGTCAGTGTTGTGGGGGTTGAACGATCCGCAAAAGCACCAAGTGGTTCAGGATGCTTGTATGGGCAGTGCACTCCATTTGGACAAAGAGGCCACGCTATGCATGGAGTGTACTTTTTATCTGTTGGACGAATCGTAATAAGTCGAGATACAAAAATGATAGCTGATCCTACTTACACGGCTCGATTGATCCAGGATGAAGATATCTACATGACGAATTGCGGCAGGTCCCCTGCACATAGGCCCAACAGTGAGACATCGTAGGGTTATTATGAGGAACATTTGGCTTCGCCTGCGAATTCTTCCCCGCTTTGGCTGCTTCGAGAAGTGATAGGTCATGGATGCTAGAGTGGTATTGAGTAATTCGATAGGAAGAATCAATTAATACTCGAAAGAGACTAGAAAGAAGACCTCACAAATTACACTCATCTCCCATCGGACAGACTCCGGTTCTGATAAAATGCCTGCAAGGCGCTGTCTTCCAGGCGATAGGTTTGTAAAAGACACCCGGAGGGATGATGTCGTTATCATCCTTCCCAAATGACTGAGCAAAAACCTCATCATGAACACCATCATCTTTTCGGGCTTCGTCAGCCATTACGGAACTCAAAGGCAATGGCTTTGGAGCAGGGAAAGGGCTGTTTCGATTGTCGCGGTGAGGTGAAAAAAAGACTCCTGCGGGATGAGTGAATTTGCAGTTCTTGTGTTCGCATTTTCCTCGCATAAAGTCCCAGCAGGGAGGTGCTGAAGCTGGACGAACCAGGAAACATAAGGTGAGGGATCACAAGAAGTAAGGTGGCTTCGTACCTTGGGTATAACTTTGGGCAGAAAAGTCCATCGTAATGTTTGAATAAGAAGGCGAGTAGTAGTTGTTTAGAGGTGAATCCTTTGACGATACAATGAACAATAAACTAGGAACGAGATGCAGTTAGATATTGAAGAAACAGAAAAGAACAGATACACGTGTAGAGCACGCGATAGGCACCTGAGAGTTCGTTCACTTTTTTTTATTTTGATGTTACGGCGCGCTGGGATGATTCGGTGAAGAGAAGAGAAGACAGTGATGAAGAGAAGGTTCAAAACCGGGTTCTTTTATGGACTATTAATGTGGTTCATGTGGTCGGTGGCATTGCTCGAACATCTATGCTGCAAAGCAACCACACTGACCACATCCTCGCAGTCCCCATTGCCTGTCAGAGGTAAAAAGACTGTCCAACTTACCAAATAAGTAAAGCCAGTGGATCCGACCTTCCCTTTGACCTGAGAAGTCACCCGGCTATGTCAATACGAATTAATATTCATTGTGTACGCGATAGTATCACATCAGCGAACAAAACAAAGAAGTTCTGCCAGTCCGAGCTTCTCCCCGGCTGATTGACCAAATGTCCCAAGGTCATGCACGGATCACTTTGGTTAAAGAAAGGCTGGATTGGGTGTAGAAGCATATTCCAACAGAGAAATTATTGACCTACTAACACGGGTAGTGAGTAAGGTTAGGAATCAACGTCGATGCCAATTAATCCCAAATATTAGCATACTTGTATCTGCACAGCCACTTGTTCCGACTCTTTGAGCTTCTCCATCACTTTCACCGCAGATTTGGAATTCCGGCCAAATATATCAGATCAAGACGCTGGGACATCATATCTTGCCGAAGCTTGCGAATTTCACGTAAGTGTATGTATGTAAGACGAATTTGTATCCTTACCCGTACTGAACAGAAGCTGATAGTGCTCCTGATCCATTTGCTTGTGACTGTTCGGGATACTATGTATTCGCCACGAAACGCGTCAATCATCGGCTGCAAACATGACGCAGTCAAGCTGTACGATTGGCCTCGACCATATTTGCCGTGCAATATAGGATCCAGTTCATAGACTCCTGTGTGATCACCGGGAAGTTCTGATAGTCACTGGCTATACGGTCGGCCTCGACATATTTACCGTGTAATACATACAGGATCCAACCTGTGATCACCGGGTCCTGATAGTCACTGGCTATACGGTCCGCCTCGACATATTCCCCACAAAGCGTTAGATTCTGCCCATGAACTCCCGTGGATCACGAAAGTCGGGTCTCTGTGGTGCGTACCGCTGGACGGGGCACGATGAACCATTTCTGTCTTACGCTGAAACATCTAGCATTTACGGGTAGACCCACAGCGCGTTAAAACTGGATCTACAGTGGGTCACTCCCCTACAGTAAGGTCACACAGAGCTCGGGACCTGGACGAGCCGGGACCAGTGGGTGCATTATCGTAAGTGACTCGTAACGCCACCTGGGCCGCCGGGTGAAATGCACGTGTTCGAATGTCCGCCACCGTATCATGTGTAAGGGGTACTAAGTATCCTACATCGCCACATTGCATACTATGATGTACCATGTCATCGAGCATGTACGGCGGATACTGATACTCCTCCTGTTGGACGTCAAGGCTTTTTTCAAGACGTCTTTCGAAATCCTAGGCTTTCATTTGCTAACAATCAAAAAATCTTTCAGCAGAAGTTTACGAATGATGAATATTGGCCGAGTTTCGCTGAGTTCGAAATTACTGTGAAACAGGCGCGGGACGGGTACTCTCGAAACGCGGAAGAATGATACCCAGAATTCTTAAGTCTAACAATCCTTCGACAGTTGACTGAGGCGCGACACGCAAAACGCTAACTGGTCGGCGGTCGCCTTGGGTAGCACATACTACTAACTTTACGTTGCAGCCACACTTAGGAGATACCATTCTTCCTGGCGCTCCTGGATCATCGGTAGTACCAGATTTCGCTGGGCCAAGTCGCATGATGCAATACAATACATTGTAACATCTGTATTTGACGTACAGAGTGCATAGACATCGTCATTCTTTTACGCAAATCCCCTGGTCGTCTATCTCAAGCTTGTTTGGAATCCTCGGCAATTCATCAACTCGGTATTCCTGCTGGATCCACCGCAAGAGGTGGGTCATACAGGGGCACTGGATTCTATGTTGTCTTTGTCTTTTACCCCATTGGAGCAAAGACTACCAAATATGGGATAATAAACGGTGTCACCTTGCCCGTGGCTCCCTACCTACGTATACCAGGATTGGCAGCTTCATTCCAATTCCGTTTAGACTTTCCTGGGCACAGTAGACCACATAGCAACTAATGCATCAGTGGATCACTCCCACCAGGAGGTTCCATTTATACTATATCCAGACCAAAAAATGGTCGCTTCAACGCCGCGCCCGAGTGGTCTCTATACCAGGTATTCCCGCATACCAGTGCAGTACGCGTCGCAGGTATCATACTCAAGTCAACAACATCCCGACTGCGACATAGCTTTTCTTATTAGCCCGATATTAGCTCATCTTCTTGTCCGACTTGATCTCGAATTATTAAAGACGCCGGGGCCATCTGTCATCTGTACTGAGACTCCAAGAAACGCGAGATCACCACTTCACTACTAACAGTCACTGCGCTAAGTATAACTGTGTAGGCGGTACATCGAAAGACTGAATAGCGCGAATACAGTCTGTATCTGATCTCAGAAAACATATACACTTCGCGAAGTTGCCCTTGATTTAAGGCGATGATATACAAAAAAATCACAAGTGGGTCTTGCAATTGCGCACGAACAAATCTCGATCCTCGAAACTGAGTTCCGAGTTCGTCCATTGGACTTCTCCAATTACACACATCTCTTTCGATGGGATCGCTGGATCGGCTCATAGCATCATTTTCCCCTTGATACAGCCTGGCATCCGGCATGAGTTGTGTTAAAGAATGCCAATGCTGTGTTAGTCGGACAAACTATTCAAAGTAGTTAAGGTATTAAGGAGATCACGAATCAAAAGTTGGAGATACATCACACATGTGAATTACCATACATAAAAGATGGGTATCTAAGTATATAGGGCTTCTGAGGCGGAGGATGAAGTAAATAGTTAGACAACTTTTAAAACTCATCTAATTTTTTGGATTTGACAGGGTATAGCAGAACTTAATACTTATGGGATATATATGTTTGTAGTACAACAGGTAGGTAATATATAATGAACGTGAAGTTGACAAGGCTTGAATATGAGATGACAGCAAGACAGTGAAATATTAGCTGACAAGCAAAGAAAGCAAATATGAGCTGTAGGATAAAAAAGAGCGATATGTGGTATAAAATCACTTATTAAATATCATAATAATTCGTCACTGAGAAGGAAAAGGTTAGAAGTTGAAAGCCATCGTAAAAAATCATAGGTGCCTCAGTAGTTTGGTAGGAAAAGCCAAGCAAAGCCAAGCATGATATGGAGTGTCCACATGCGCATATGCACGTAAATCGCACAGGGAGCATAATGAAATTTCAATGATGCTCTCTCTTACGGCCCAGGACCTCATCTCTAACATCCGAGAATCCGAGTCACGGCTGCAAAGCCATATTCTGCGTCGACAACCCTGAACCGTTCATTACCTATTTTTCCAACCACATCAACGAGCAGAAAGGGAAACGGTTATCAATATTCACTCGTTCGTGATAAATTGAGAGAAATCTAACCTGACTGACCTCGTATCCTGTCATCATATGCATCCTCTTCCTTGGTGGCATCCCTAGATCCCCGTAAGCAGAATTGAGAGGTGAATTAAGGTTCGAGTTCATCTGGGGTGAATTCATTGGATGAGGTTGAGGACTCCGTAGGTGAGAGTGGGGATGCGCGGAGGGTTCAAGAACGTCAACGCCGTACGTTCCATCGAGTTGTCCTCCGTTTTCCCAATTCCGAGAGTGTTTGCGATTCATGGAACGGTTTGGATCCTGACGTAAGGTGGGAGTCGTTTTCTTGTCAGTCGCCACTTTCTACTGTGGGTATATGTTTCAAAGAAGCTCACATCTAATCCACCCATGCCCTCATGAGAGCCATAGACACCCTGTGCCTGAGCAGCCTGTGCTTGAGCTTGCGCCTGGGCCTGGGCTTGTGCGTCAGCTTCGGACGATCCCCAGGAGTCCATAGGAGCCATAGGCTTCGTTGATCGGGATTTTATGTCGTTCTGTGGAAGAGTAGGAATCAAGTAAGCATCATTGCCATAAATGAAGAAGCACGAGAAAAGAAGACACTGAAGGGGAATGATGCAAGAAGCGTAGAAGAGCAACGTGTCGAAGGTGGGGAAGTGGCAACCGTGGGCAAGGGGTAAAGAAGAGGGTGAAAGACAGCCAGAATAATTCCAATATGACCGGGAAGATGAAAGGAGATTGAAGCCATTGTGAATCGAGACGGAGATAAAGAAAAATGATCATTCCCCCGACCGAATGACGATAAAGACCCAGGAAGCAATGTGAAAAGGGCACGGACTACTCACAGCTTCGGTATGATACCTTGCTAGAGCTTGTGCAGCTTGAGCTTCTTCTAAGGAGACTGATGAGTGTCGGGAACGCTGTTCTAGGACAGAGAAGCGTAAACATCTAACCGATTTGGGAGTGCGGTGTCGACGAGGAAGGAGTTGAGGAAGTGTACACACCACTTTGGGTTAGCGCGAGGAGGGCAGCCACTGGCAGTACGATTTCATGAGCAAAAGAAAAAGATAAGCAAGATCGTATGTGGGTGTGGACTCACTGACGTCGTCCCTCCGCTTCTCAGCTGCTGTCACGGATTGTCGAGCCTGTCGTTCGGTATCCAGACAAGCGGTGTATCGTAAAAAGGCATCTTGAGTGTCCTTTTGGGCTCGGGCGAGTGTTGCACGGGTTAGTTGTAATGCTTGCTCTGGTTGCAAGTCAGAAACACATGAAAAAATGAAGAGAGATATTTCTCGTACTAGAGCTAGTGGCTTCTTGTTGCAGAGTTTCAGGATTTCGTAGCGACGGGGAGCCTGACGGTCGAGGAAGTGAGATGAGTGAGGGATCCGAGTTATCTAGGAATTGGAAAGGGCTGGTTAAACACAAGAGCAATTGATCAAATAGCCACTCACCTAAACTCGTTCTTGTGTAACCCTGGTCGGAAGGTTCTGGACTGCCTGAATCAACAGAATGATCGCGCATGACATATGGTTCCGCCGTGCCATTGCGTAACCGTGGGTTGTGCGGTATACCCGCTGCTTGCCTCTCAATGAACTTGCGCAAAAATGACAACTCTATTTCATCTGGCATCGTGTATGGTGGGCCTTGAATATCGCCCTTTTGCATGAGAAGCTCCAGTTGGGACATGGTTTTGTCTTTCAGCTGCTGTAACCACTCGTGTAGTTCCATGTGATCTTGGTCTGCGCGCGCATCGTAGTCCTGCCGTCTCCTCGCCTTTCTCCAGTAGGTTTTTGTCAGCTTCAACGCGCGATTCACTTCATTGTCGAGAGTACGGTACCACTCGCTGGCCTGTCGATTGAGCTTGACAGCTAGAACACCAGGCTGAACGCGAAGCTGCAGCACACAGCGGCCGTCGCGGTCTGGGGGGCCCAGGACGCCCTTTTGGCCTTGATTACCGCGCGTAGCACCTCTAGAAACATTGCCCAGCTCGGGCCACGGCAAGTCGTCGGCGACAGCAGACATTGAGGATGACAGAGTGTTGACTTGGGAGAAAAATGGCGGAAATGATAGAACGGCTCTTGCTTATAACTCGCATCAATCCCATCAAACACTGCATCAAATATTTTCCCATCCCGACATCTCGGCATCTTCGCTGGAGACCAGCCATGATTCCATCAATCTCATTGCTCCTCTTACTCACAAATTATATATATCCCCCTCACGGATCAATCCTATCAAAATAATTACACGACTAGTCAGCCCTAACTACATCTGTCACGCCCACTACAATCCCCCCGACACATCCTCTCCGAGGACTCAGCTCAGTTTCCAGTCCCGAAATTCACTCCTTGTGCCAACGGTGCCTTGTCTGAGAAGTTTACTGTACCAAAGTCACCGCAGCAACGAGTGGGCGACGTCATCAGAATCCAGTGAGAGAACCAGCCACAGAAAAACAAACTTGAGTTAGTCCCTCGACTCTCTCCATAGAAATAAAAGGCCTACTTGTGCATGCGCTCCAGCGTACGTATTGCTT
Source organism: Dendrothele bispora CBS 962.96 (assembly GCA_004369135.1). Taxonomy (NCBI): domain Eukaryota; kingdom Fungi; phylum Basidiomycota; class Agaricomycetes; order Agaricales; genus Dendrothele; species Dendrothele bispora. Next base: position 103,813 of record ML179151.1, on the reverse strand, counting down.
CCACGCATCGCCACCAGATTCTCGTCCCCTACCATCACACGCGGGGTATGTCCATTAAATGATAGTGGAAAAAATCGGGAAATATTAAAATGGAGGACCCCGGGGTGAGGAACAAAAAAAAAATAATAATTGGGGGGCAGGTCAATCAGCTCCAGTCATACGACTTGATGCAACACCAGGGGAACCACTTACCATCCCGTACTCTAATATAATTCGAGAGGTCACGTATATCCCAGAAATCCCCAAATAATATAGGACCAGACCAAAGAGGGTTCACGAGTGTCACCAAGTTACGTCCCATATGTCCGAACCATGATGGATGATAATGGATCCAGACAATGAGATCCAATTGACCATCCGAGCCGAGATGACAGCGAGAACGACACCCATTAGTACCAAGAAAATAAAAAACCCAAGACCATCGACCGCAGATCACAGAATCAGAAGCGGTTTAAAGAGAAGCCGATGAAAAATTCAATACATTCCCCATGAAAAGTCATCGACACGAAACCCAAGGTCAGACCTTGACGTCTTTACACACATCAAAGAGCAATGGATACTGACCTTATTACCGCCGCTATAAGTCCCCAGGACCGACAGGTTGGGTGCCGAACGTCAGTAGTGGTCAAGTCTACCAGGGACGGAGCGAGGCACTCACAAGCTTGCTCCAATCTCAGCTCCAGAGGTTCCAGCATTGACCTGTTCGGTTGGAGCCGTTTTTGTCAGCGTACCGTTTCATAACACGTTTTTTGGCTACCTCGCAAATCTTCATGAGGAACGCCATCAAAAAAATTACTTACATTGACTATTCCACAGTCGGACCCAGCTGGACCGATCCAACGTCCCAAATTTCTCATATCTCTGGTCCATAGACTACTTGACAAGCCCTATAACATGAAAAATGTATCAAGGGAAGGAAACTATAGAGTAAACAAATCACTTACCTGGGGAACCCCATTGTTCCACTCCACCGCCTGCTCAATCTCATCAAAAACACCCACATTCAGAATTGGGGCAAACGTCTCCTCTCTCCAGATCTTCTCGCTCATATCTACCGTCTTTGGCACCGCAACAACGGGCTTTACAAAATTTCCGGATCCGAAAGGTTCCTGGGTGTATCTTCCCTCGCTTCCGGAGCTGGGACCCGATATTATTTCTGCCTGTATGCTTTTAAGATGGTCGACAGTGCTAGAGTAGGTGCTAACGCCATCCTGAGAATGTAAGGGGCCAAGCAGAGTACCTTCCACAAGCGGATCACCAGGCTGAATAGACGCGTACAGTCGCCTCAGTTTGTCCAAAAACTCGTCGGCAATCTGGCGATGGAGGAAGAGTCGACGAGTCGATGTACAACGTTGGCCAGCAGTACCAACAGCACCAAAGAAGACCCCGGGAACGGCGAGAGAAAGGTCGGCATCAGGCATGACGATTGCGGCTGAGCACAAGGGCTTTGATTAGAATAGTCCTTCTTTTCAATTCATAGAATACAAGGACCATACCGTTGTTTCCTCCTAATTCAAGAATAACCTTTCCAAATCTTTCTGCAACCTTCTGACCCACAATTTTCCCGACCCTCTCACTGCCCGTGAAAGAAACTGTGGGGGGCAACAACGTCAGTAAGAGACTTGAGGGGGTCATTCATCACCAACCCAAGTCTACATCACTCCCCACTACTCTAGTCCCGACATCCTTCCCGCCAGTAATCAGTCCAGCCACAGCTCCAGGAACTCTATTCTCTTCTAGAACTTTCGAGATGATAGATGTGACGGCAATAGCGCACAAGGGTGTCGTATGGGAAGGTTTCCATATCGTCGCATTTCCAGCCGCAAGAGAGAGGGCAAGGTTCCTGTGACAACAGGTAAGCTGTAAACTGTAACTCAATAGCACAGGTAAAAGATATGTACCATCCATAGACTGCCACAGGGAAATTAAAGGCCGAAAGAACTGCGACGACACCCAAAGGATTTGCGACCTCAAGAATTGAATGACCCGGTCGTTCTGAGGCTACAACTCGACCATTCATCATTCGAGACAAGCCGACCGCATAATCGCACTGTAAACGCAGATATCGAGTTAGGAGGAGCAACGAAACGCGATAGTGCAACTGTTAAGCTTACTATATCAACAAATTCTTGTACTTCCCCAATTCCTTCAGTTCGGATCTTCCCCATCTCCAATGAGACAAGAGTACCCAGAGCTTCTTGTTTGCTCGAGAGTGCATCGCGAATTTGGCGGAGAATTTCGCCCCGACGGGGAGCCGGAATGTCTGTTAACAAGCATGAAGAAAAGAAGATCACGAGAAAAGATGGTGGCGGCTTTCGTCAAACTCAAACACCACGAGAATTCACAGACGAAGAGCACTATCACTCACTTCGGAAGTATTTGTACGCTTCACGCGTCTTTCCTAGCGCGTTTTCGACTTCTGCCGGAGATCCCTGAGTGGTTAAATATGAACGATGAACGATGAACGATGAACGATTGAAAAGGCAGGATAGGAACTTGCCGTCTTCACTCTCCCGAGGACTTCACCGGTTGTCGGGCAAAGAGACTCGATGACCTCGCCGGATCCCTTCCATTCACCATCATATACGCCACTAATCTCACCCCCAGAAGTTGGGATGCTCAGAGATGAAAGCACATTCGAAGCTCGAGTGGAAAGGGCCCTCGAAGGGCGTAAAGCCGTATGTCCCAGTCGAAGTTTGTTGTAAACTAAACGCGAACGTTGAGCAACTAACATCTTCAATGTATTGAGAAACAACAGGGGATCGTTTGGTCAACCGGTCAAGGCCTGTACCACTTTCTGGAGAAATGCGGGGTAGACGGAGGAAACGAAGGAGTGTATGAACGCGCACGGACCAACTGGTGCCAGCAAGGTCCGAGCCATTAACGTTACCATTGCTGACCACGTGCCTCCCGACTCCATTATCATGTACTACGACCAGCATCCTCATTCAGCCATAAGCAGAGCACAAAAGCTACAGCGGAACCCTGCGGAACCTCAGAGGAATCAATGATTAGATTGTTCATTCAAGACTATTCAAAGTCGAGACGCCGGATAATGAAGTTATCTCTCGTATCCTTTGCAGATAACCGATGGGGCGAAATTGTCAAGATTTCCGCATCACGCAAAATGATGGATACCACAAGGGTCCAGGCCATTTTAAAAGGAGATTCACAACCAGAGAAATAAGGTACAATGTGTTCCTATAAAGGGACTCGAACTCCTGCGACGCAAAACGATATTAGACCTCATATCTTCATGACCAGACTCGGTGGCAAGAAAATATTCAACATGCATCTGTAAAATCTGCAAACAAGTAAGTGACTGAAGTCTGGCATCCACTGGAAATATCAGCTGATATCATTTTTCGTTTCACGCCCGGAGGTACTTGATGCGCATAAACATACGAGATGTCAACCAATGAAATTTATCCAGAACACCCACATGCCGACAATCTCTGCATCACGTAGAATCACGTTCGAAAAACGTCTTACTTATGTTGGGTACCTTTTGGAACTCGGCCACAATCATTCGTCACAATTTTCTCTGTCCTGAAGTGTGGCGGCGGCGTTTGAGTTCATGCTTCTTCTGTCTTTCATTATGCAATGTATTTCTCACTTCTTTATCTAGTTCCCTCGGTCGTAACGGTACAGAATACGAAGAAACCAGAAGTAAAATGGACACATGACATTGTCTTCGAACATGTTCACACGAAAAAGCCTAGAACCGTTTTAATACACGACGGTCTTCAACAGCCCATCGATGCTTGATTATCCGTTACGAATTCTGCGTTCTTCACAGTGGCTACACGGTATAGAATTAGACAAGTGATTCAAGAACACAAGGCTCAGAAGTCTCTAGATCAACGGCTCAAAAAACACCGTTGCCAAATCTCGCAGATTGCCCGTCTCTTCTCTGATGTCTTCTTTCCGCGAACACTATACCCACTTCGGAGTGGTTGTGTCTTACATTGAACGGGTTCTCTCGAGCCTACTCCAGGAGCCCAATCATGATGTAGATTTCATATATCACTTTTCGCGCTGTTGGCACTAACTTAGCTAAAACAGATTGGGTCTGTGCCTGCTATTCGCTCAAACAGATGTTTCATCTCGGCAGTCTCTGATATATGAACTTATCTTTGCGTACTGGGGGCGCGCTGGAAGCTGAGAATAGCTATCCCGAAGATGGCTGCCTATGGCGGTAAGATGTGGCCACAATACATCAGATCCTTAATTAACGGGGAAAACCATGAAATGCCCGGGTGAACTGAGCCCTACCATTGATGGAATCAAAGACTAGACTGTACTCTTGCTGGCCGGGGGGCAGGATCTATAAGATATCATCGCAGCCTCGTTCTCACGGAACGCGTTTTTTCAATGGAATAATTCTTCGAATTTGTTCTAGTTCAACTGGGAATAAATGTCTACATAATTTCGATGTTTCTCGAAAGCGCTTACAAGTTACGGGGTGGTGCGGACGTGAGCAGTATATTCAGTAGGTATGTACTACAATTCAATAGGTGGTTTCTAAATATTTGCAGAATACAACGCTTCCATACTGATACATCGAGTCAAAAGCTATTGTACTTGGACGGATCAAATTTTCTGGTTTTCAAAAAAAAGGCGAAGGTGGGTCACGACACAATGCTTTCATGCATCTATGCAGGCGCCTCCTTCATAGTTATTTGGGTATAACCCCTCTCCCCATAAGGCTTCCCCCTAAAACTCCTCTCTCAAGGTATCTCCAATAGTGTATGGGTTTGGTGTATGACGCAGGTTATGCCGAGACACCTGTATCTATACATATATCCCCAACTACTGTCGAAGGCTTGGGGGATCGAGAACGAGCGGCGATAAAGTTGTACGCAAAATAATTGTGGTGAATTTTTTTTCAACTTTTGGTAAGTGATCCACGTAACTCTTCATTCAATTTCCTCAAAAGTGTGGTACGCAAGACAAGGATAGGATAGAATAGGATAGAATAGGATAACCCAGCTCAAGGACCCATTAAGGATACAGCCGAGGTCCAGTAGAACTTCCAGGATCCTACCGATCCTCCTCTCTCAGATCAGTGACGTGCCTGAAACTTGTATTTGATATGGCGTTACTACTAACTTACTAGCTTGGATCATACCGCACCGTTAATCATCATCTGGTACAGTGGTAGTCATCTGTGACAAGGGACCTCGAACGTAAGCGGTGGTAGAATATGGTTGAAGCACCCTTACTACTCAAAACTACAGTCTACAGAACATAGAAATCTACTCTACATAATCCCAGCGCCAATCTTTCAGACTTCCAGCTTGGAAATCAGACGTGATAAAATCATCGACCCGTGTACATTTGGTTTTTCGGTTTAAGCTTTCGCGCTTTCCTGTTGGACTTACTGTACCTCCGATGGCGTTGATTTTACTGTCTTACTCCATCCAAATCAAGATCCTGGTGTCGCATGATATTATAGGATCCATGCTTTGGTGAGTTTCTATCGCAGTTGGTTTGTCATTGATAATCATTTGTACAATTGTATGTAAAGACTTTACAGGAATATTATTAACGCTCATACATCTTATAGGGAAATCAAAGTTTGTCTCAACTTGAAGGCGGCGATGCTATCCGCAACTCGTAAAGCCTGTCAGGACCATAGTTATGGTGCGTTAAGAATAAAAAACTTGCTATGCAGGGTTTATGACTGACATCGTAACCAGGACAGACATCAACTTCCATCGACGAAGGGAAGTCCTTGGAACCCGAAGCGGATGGCCGTCCTGTGACTATTGGTTCGACCAGACAGATCCCCATTTGTGCGGCTTCAAAAATAGCGAAAAATAGGGTACTTTCGTGGAGAGCCTCAAGGCATCAAGTACCTTTGCCTTCATGCAGTAAGTTAATATACTAGCCTTAATACTAGTACAGATGAAGACAATCAGGGGCTGTTGTCATCTAGGATGACCGAACATTCATCGACTGAATACTGCTCGAAATTTACAGGTCGGCGAAGACATAAAAAGCTCTTCAAGAGACGAATGCCCACGCGTGTCTGATATAAATTTGCATTCACAGCGCTGTAATTCAAATACGATTTTGAAGTACGGAAAATTGAGTATTTCCGTAGTGGCATCGTCATTCTCATCGGGTAGCCTATTGATGGATGGTAGTGTAGGCCGTAGCGAACATCAGCAATACAAAATCGTACCGAGAATCCCCTTAAAATCACCGAAACGTTAAACAAAATTTCTGAGAATTGAGATGTTGGGTATGTCCCTTCCCTTGCTCCTCACCTTTTTGACAAGGTAGCTGCGTTTTGCCAGCGAAGAGGAGCTTCAATTTCAAGTGAGGGGCGTGATCTCCCTGGAAAGTATTCAGTTATTGCGTGAAGTGATTCATTTTAATTCACTCCAATGAACCTCGAGAACCAGCAACGAGTCAGGGGGCTATAGGAAGCGGCTTTTAGACCGAGAGGAGGTAGAACTGGGTACTGGAACGGCTTACCAAGTTGTTGTAGGTTTTCTCTTGCATAAATCACGAGCAGTCACCAGCCAGGTCAGGGATACCACTCAAGACACGCACAGTTGAGTTCGTGGTACAAATGCTTGCCTACTGCTGAGGACTCTGTGTCTGTTGTATATAGCTGCGAGTCGACAAGGCTGCCTCCCTAGAAATTATTGTGTCCTCCATTTATTCCATCAAGCATTTTGCATATCCCAAAACAAGCTTTCGTAGCGGAATTTCCGACCTTTGAGGGCCGAGGCTAGGGTTGAAGACAAAGAGTTATGACGAGCCTATTCAGAAGGAAACAAACATTCTTGGTCACTTTGCCACAAAGGCAGGGGGAAAGGTGGGGGAAAGGACGTTTCTGTGTTGATGTTCACCTGGACCCTGTAACGCTACATGTCTCCGCTTGAATATTGCCGCGAGGATCCACTAGTTGCCGGCATAACCAAAATACGACCGTTTGTGTCCACTCTGTACCCATCCCGATAGACTTTGATATCTTTGGAAATTAGCCATCAGCCCCACAAGTATGAAAATGCTGTCTTTTTTGCCATTTAAAGACACCCGGACAAGAGCTGAGCTTACAAGGTTCACAAATATCATCTTCGAATTCTCACTGTGTTAGAATACACCGGAATTGAATTGGATAGCTGAAGGTAGACGATGGAGACACTGGTTGAGACGGCTTAACTGAGACCTGGGGAGACTGGAATGACAGATAGGCACAGAGATAGAATGCATGGGCTTGACATAATAGAGCTTTAGAACAGAGATGGAAAGAACCATTATTATCAAACACATCATTGGGGTGTACGGTTTAAGTGGGTTGATGCACAATGTGGTCACAAGTGAAGAAATCTTGTATAAAAAGCTGCTTTATTCCTTCTGGAGTAATTCTGTTACCACAATTTAAACTGATAGTTCTTATATCAATGATGCTACAAGAAATATGAACCTACGCTGAGAGTTTTCCCTTGATGAAGGTAGAAGATATGATACCGGAAGTCATACCAGCGATGGTTGAGCACACTGACGGGCCTTCAACACCGTCCGTAGGGTTGCACTGCCGTATCAGAGGCTTGAAATTAGCGATGGCAGCGCCGAGTTTCTAGGCGACATCGGACAACACGCAAAGAGGCCGCACTCACGAATAGTCGAAGGGTTTTGAGGTTGATTAGTATTCTGACATGAAGAATTATCGTCATCAGTCCGTCTTATACGTGGGGGTCGACGAAGTCGGTATTCAGGCGAACTCACAGGTTCGAAGTGATAGAGAACTAGGAGCCGTTCGAAGAATGTATAGAGATTTAGCTCAAAGAATTTGATAATAAGTCCCTCCGCCATCTCCCGAACGATCTGTTGTCGGTACATATATGTTTTGAGGCAGTTCAAGTGTCGATTGGGGAGAAATGAATTGATAAACCTTGTAGTGGCACTGCTGTCCGCACAACGGCTGTTCACTAGCACTGTTCAGTCCTGTAGGAAGTTTGTCGACCTTTGAATGAAACACGAGCAAACAAAAATAGCAGTCGGAGCCGATCCAGACTGAAACATTTGTGTGGACAAGATGTATCATATCTTTTTTCTTGTCGACGGCGACCGCAGCACGCTGTAATAAGAGACAATTGGTCGGTGCACGTGAGCTACAGACACCCAGAAGGTGATGTGCCGACTCCGAGCCGTAAGCCTGCCGGAGCCTGACTTGAATCGGCCCACAAGAGCTCGCGGCTCGGGTTTTAAGACCGGGATTCAAGCCGGAGCTTATTGCATATGGACCTCATTGGTCGCGTACACAAACCACTTGCTTCATTATGTTTTGGTTCCAAGAAATAACAAATCAAAAGGTAAACAGCTCTGGTGTGGCCACACTAGCCGGCTTGGGCCTGAGCAGCCGGGTCTGAGTCTGATGTCGGGCCTGAAATCACTATGCAACTTTAATATCAATCTTGTCTGCTTTCCGGGGCGGCCCGCCGTCGGGTATCTGAGGAGTTTTCTTTGTTTGACGTTGACCTCGAGAGGCTGAGATCCTTCAGGATAGCAGCTTTTATCTTGCTACTAGAACAGATGCGAATCAAATTTGAGCGCAGCTAGGGGCTATAACTCGTTCATCCGACATCCGTAATTTGAGTCAAGTTCATGCGTCAATTATCCGAATGAATTGTGCTTTATAAGTGGCTGGTGCCGCTGCACCTTTTTTATCACAATTCTCCATAGCTCTTTAAATCATTCCAAATCTACACAGCAACTATGCGAATTATTATAATCGGTGGAGGTATCGGCGGTCTGGCGACTCACCATGCACTCCGGAAAAACCTACCTCACGCCACCATCATTGATGTCTACGAGGCCTACCCCTCTGCTTTGACAACCAACGGGCTCATTGGCGGCGGACTTTCGCTTGCCCCTAACGGCCAACGTGCCCTTTCTGCTATTTCGCCACCTGCCCTCTCTTATATTCTTGCTCGCGGCTACCCGAATCCCAATGTCACCTTCCGTAACAATTCTGGCAAAATGATTTGCCAAATGCTTTTCGGTTCAAAGGAGGCTTACGAGTTCATCAGGAAAAACCCAGGGACGTTACTACGAGCTAAAATTCGATGCTCCATGATGCTATAGAGCGCTACATAGCATTATAGAGATGAAATAGATGAAATAGGAACGTTTCGCTTAATTTTTCTATTGAAGTAATGGAGCGAAAAGTAGTATTAAATAGCCGAATATTTTTTCCTGATGTTCGAACAAGTCTTGTGTTCCCGAGCAGCCGTTCACGAGGCTCTTTTGGTACACGACGATATAGACAAGAAGGTGCACTGGAATTATAGGGTGAAGCGAGTCTTCGAGACTGATACATCTGTCAAAGTCGAATTCGAGGACGGATCAATCGAAACTTGCGATCTTCTGATTGGAGCCGACGGATCCCGAAGTGTATGTCGGGATGCATTATATGGCGAGGAGTATGCTGCTCAATATGAGTAAGTGATTTCTTTTCTTGTACCCTTTTTCTTCACTCCGGTCTGGACATTATCAATATTCGTGCTCAACATTATCTATTGTAGTGGTATGACAGGTCTTGGTGGCTTTGTTCCACTTTCGTCGCTGTCTCCTAGTATTCAGAGCGGTCTCGAGAAAGAGCCTCAGGTTATAACCCTCAGTCAAAATGGGACCTTCGGAATGTCCATGTGTTCGCATCCTTCAGACCCGGTCCAAAAAGTCCTTTGGTTCTGTTCTTTTGAAATCGATACCCCTCCTGCACGTACGACCCCTGCATCGGAACTCATCGACCAACTTTTGGCCCGATACAGTGACTGGAAATCTCCATACGACCCATCTTCCTCCAGTCTGTTCCGGGAAATACTCATCAAGGCTTGTGAAGGCGATAATAGCAAATGGCTTATTCTCCCAAGATATTTTACCCCTAATTTGCCACACTGGACTTCTCTTTATGGACTTTCTAAGACTGGGTCCGACGGCGCTGCAACCGGTTCGGGAAGGATAATCCTACTGGGTGACAGCGTACATTCAATGCCTCCCGAGTGAGTGGATACTCCTTCCCTTTTCAATACGTCGTTTCCAATGTTAATCATTATTTGTTTGCAGTGGCGCGCAGGGCGTTTCATGCGCAGTGGAAGATGCCTTAGCCCTTGCATTGATACTAAAACGATCTCCCGAACTTACATCTGAAACCATCAAGAAGGTCGCGAAAGCATATGAGGACATCCGGAAACCTCGTGTGGATAAAATTCTTGCTGAAGCCAAAGGTCGCGCAGATCGTAAACGAGGAATCAGTTACTTGACACTTAAAATCAGAGAAGCTGCAATGTATATTATGAGTAAGTTCTTATGATTTTTATCATAATGATCTTCAAGTACCTATACTAAGTTATTCGCTATTTACAGGTTGGCTTCCGGAATCTTACTTGCACGACGAAGTTTTCGGTTACGATACTCAGGCTGAAGTGGTAAAATATTACCGCGATGTCGCAACTATATAGTATGATCGTATGCTTGCTTGAAGTAATGGGTAAATAGATAGTTATCATTGTTCTCTTTTGGTCAATTTGAAAATCGGTGTGGCCCATGGCTTATGAATAATGTTCTCAAATGGTTTGTTTGATCCCATGGAAATCGATGAACGACGGACTGGCCATCGCCTTCTTGAGGTTGACCTAGCGACTGCAGGGTAGAGGGTAATGAGTTCTGAGACAATCATTGCTAGAGGTACAGAACACTTGATATATGATGTCGAGATAAAGTTCATACATCACCAAGGTAAAAAAACATGCACTAACGTGCATGGTGACAGATCATTACTTGCATCACTACTTTTCAATAAAGCGTGGATCTGCGGTATGTATATAGATTCCACTTCTTAAGATTCATCAGAGCATAAATCATATAGCAGCATCAATATCATCCCTGCTCTGTTGCTAGAAGTCGTTTCAAGAATCAACAAATCAGACAACGGAGATAGCATTCGATATTTACGGACTGTAACAGATGGACTTGACAGAGGTGGGTTGAAAGACGAGGTAACCGAGTGTTCCCAAGAAACGGTGTAAAATCACCTCTGTCGTGAAAATGATCAATGGGAAAGCATTCATGATCACACCACAGTGAAACTCGTTTTTTGTATTTTTGTATGCAACTGCATAGACCTCATAGATAATGAAATGCTCATGATTGTTAGTTTCCGTAGGAAATCTGGCACCATGTTCAAGTTGTGCTTAGAAATTTTTACCGACCCGAGCACAAATTTCTGACGGTAGGTAGGTAAACCCAGCACTAGGATCCATTGAGGATAGAGGCACGTACAGCTTTTGTGTGACAAATCTCAAAACTTCGAGTGAAGTTATAGCAGCATGGCGCAGTGGTAGCGCGCGGGGCCCATAACCCCGAGGTCACTTGATCGAAACAAGTTGCTGCTACTATACCGTTACGTATGGTGTCTCTCTGCTTTTTTTATGACTTTCCACTACATTTCAGCAAGCAAAGATAGAATCTAACAATGTGTAGCCAAGAGTTTTATTGCGACGACTAGCAAAGCCCAGTGATAAACAATACATAAGTAGAGTGTTGATATGCAATAACGTACTGGTGCAGAGATTGTATGAATTGACACAGAAAAGCGTGACACAGAGCAGAGACAAGACAGATATAGAGAATAGAGATGATGATATAGCACAGACAAAAAAAAAAGGAATAGAAAAAACAAAGAAAAAGAAAAAGAAAAAAAAGGAAAAACTGCAAATGAGAGTAGAAATTGCAAGGAAGAGTGCAAAAGGTTCAGTTAAGGAAACCACGACATTTGGTGGAACCACAGAGACAAGGAATCTTGTCTTGCTCAAAAGGAAAGTGATAATCTGGAAACGTAAACGGTGAGTGTATTGTTCACCTCTACAAAAGCTAGCAAGCTCACCATATGTAATTTCGTCACCTAGTTCGATATCCTGTTTGGCATATATGACAATTTTCTTCTCTCCATTGATTGTAATGATCTTTGCAGTGCAATTGGGGTCGCAGGAGTGGTTGATTAAACGCCTAGAAAAAACATATCAGTCAAAGACAAGATGTTAAAGCGACACATGCAGACCCTAAGTTGCCCTTTTTCGTAGCGTCCACCACCAAGTCCTCGTCAATCCGGAAGAGGTAACTACTACCGATTCCCTGCCTCTCGTACGTCTTCTCTCTCTTATCGGCCACTTGCGCACGAATGATCTCTCCGACATATTCGATGACCATTTCCCCTCGCGATATTCTCTCCATAGCATAGAGACCCCAGTCGTGAATCGGAGAGCGTGCAAACCGCAGGTGTTTCTTCCTCGTCTGCAATTGATTGAACTTGAAGCTGAGTTCGTTCGCAGTTTCCCCCTTGGACAATGCCAGGGCCCTCTGAACCATATTGATCTCTTCCAAGCCTTGAGCACGGCGACGGGCGTCAGCACGATTAGACCGCGACGAAGTGACAACTTGGGCTGGTGGCTCGTCCGTAGGGTCTTTGGCGGCGACATTGGTACTACGTGTCTGGTACTGCGCAACGTAGGCAGCCTTCTCAGCATGAGTGATTTTATAGTATCCTTCGGACCTGGCTGAGCCGGTAAGATGCCGACGAGGCGAAGGGGCGCCATTGTCAGTGGGTTCTTGTTCAACGGGAGGTCGAGAAGAATCTGTTGGTGGTTCCACGCCTGAAAGAGCAAGTTTAGCGTAATACAGATCTTCATCGTCATCACAGACACCGAGCTCAACGGGCGGTGGGGTGGGGGGAGGAGTGGTGAGGCGTCTAGACACTGGCGACGATTCTCGTGAGGGAGAGAGAGACGAATCAATACCAGGAACCGGTAGACGGACAACGGAAAGGAAACTGGGGTCCACGTCATCTGGCTGAACAACATCATCCACTGCCTGACCCTTCCTGCCGGCTTTCTTCTTGGTTTTGGTCTCCTTTTTCTTCTTCTTGACATTCAATGCTTCTCGTTTAGGTTTCTTCTTAACCGGTTCCTCTTCTTCAATTTCTGGTTCGGCAGACAGCGTTCGTTTCTTGCTGATGATTTCCTCGGTACCAGCAATGGTATCGTCTTCAGATTCCAAACCAGATTCTTCTCCAACCACCCTCTTCGTTTTCTTCTTTGTGACCTCCACCCTCTTCCTCTTCTTCTTGGGTGGTTCTTCCTTCTCCTCCTCATCGTCCTCCTCATCTTCTTGGACTACCTCCGGGACCCCAGGGATGATCTCAGCAACTTTTTTCTGTTTCCTGAAGGACAGGCCCGATAAGCCCTGCGTCCCGAATTTTTGTGCTGACCGCTCTGGTGCCTGCATTCTGGTCTCAACTTTGCTTTCTTCGACCAAATGACCCATCGTGGCCACCACAACACTTTGCATGATGTCCATCTCCAAAGTTTTCTTGAGTTCTTTGATGAGCATCTGGCCGGCTAGTTCAATTAACTCGCCCTGCTCCCATGTGGTCTTTGTCTTGGGTGCTGGGTGGACGGTTAAAACTACTGGACGAAAGGCGAGCTGAGGCCTAAGGCCATTTATATATGTGGCCGCCCGTCTTGCAGTCTCGTTTGTTTGGAAAGTGACAAAGAGACCTTTTGACGATTTCAGGACCTATATAACCGTATACAAAGATCAATGTCTTTTCTAGCATTGACAAAGCTCGTATATCTTACCTTATCAACAGTGAACTTGTTGAAAAGATCAAGCACATCCTCTTCCCTGATATTGCGTGGTACTTGACCTCCACCGTCCCCTTCTACCATCACATGGTCCATACCGTTCTTCATCAACTCAGCAACTACCTCATCGTGATCCTTTTCCCAATTACGCTGAATGGCGGGAGCAGACGGAGACAGACTACGGGGGCTGCGAGGAACGCGATTATACCGAGGGACATAAGTACTGCTGCCGAAGGGCCTTCTATCCCTGCTACGGTCACGAGGACTTCGAGCACGATAATATCTATCCTTACTTCTGCTCCGATCCCGATAGTAGGACCTATATCGTTCTCGGTCTCTACTCCAACTGCGACTGGGACTTCTGCCCAACCTCCCTCTCGTCCTTCCCCTGTCCCATTCACTATCTCTGGCTCTTCTTTCCCTACTTCTACTTCTGCTTTGACTCCGGTCCTTTCTTCTCCTCGTATCACGGTCTCGATCAAGATCCGCCTCCTTCTCTTTCTCCCTACTGTCCACATTATCAACTTGCATCGGTGTCGAGTCCCCGTCCACGTCAACGTTTTGTAGCTTTCTGTTGGCCACAGTTGCTCGGGCCTTGGCCAGCAAAGGAGGCATTTTCTTGACGTTTGGTTGAGCCATACGCGTTGCGTGAATTGTCGATGCCGTGCTTGTCGCCGATGCACTGGTTGGAGGTGGAGGCAGAGGATGAGTTAGAGGTTTTCCGTTGGCAATCCGTGTGTTACTCGAATTAGAACCAGAGGGTGTAGCTGAAGATGGGTGTGAAGGTGTCATGCTATTCTGGGGGTGTGGCGAGACGGAAGTCGTTAGACTGGGTTTGCTAGGTAGAGGATGCCGAACTGTACGACCATTTATGACTTGAGTTTGGGATGATTGAGTAGACTGCTGAGGAAGAGGACTTTGTCCATGGGCTGACAAGGGAGTAGCTGAGGGTAGAGGCTGCTTGGACGGGGCATTCGCAGTATGGGCAGGTGTCTGTGCGACAGAAGTTGAGGTACTAGGCGTCATCGGAACGCCAGGCTTAACAGGAAGACCAGTAGCCGCGTTTGAACCCAACTTTTCCTTCCTTCTTCGGTCCTCCAGCTCTTTCAAAACTGCTTTGCAGATCAAGCCTTCAGGATCTAACGAGACACAAATTTCCTCCCCTTCTCCAGTCCGTACGCCTCCTCCCCACGGCCGCTTCTTCCCGTGCTCCTTTTCCACACATTTCTTCGCCTCCTCATGACTTGAGAAACGTATGCAGATAACCCCGAGTGGACTACCGTTCTCTTTGTTGATTTGAGATTCGATTGCGTGAATAGTCCCATACTGGCTGAACCAATCCCGAACTGTCCGAGTTTTGGCAAGGATACCAACATTAGTGACTACGACGCAGGTGGATGGAGGAGGTCCTAGCGAGAGTTCTGGATCGTACTGAGAAATACAAAGGGATTTGTGGGAAGTGAACAAAGGTCAGCTGATCGTTCACATAACAGTGCAGAAAAAAGCAGATAAAGGGAAATGGGAAGCGGCACAAAGGAAAGAAGCTTTCAGAAAACTTACTTCATATTTAGTCTCGTAAAATGTCGTCCTTAACTTTCTTGACCCTACGAGTGCCTCACATGAACTTCTCGGATCCTGCGGCACAGGTTTCTTCTCGAGCACCCAAAATCCCTTTTCATCATCTCCGACTGGCGACAGCGATTCCTCATTGCATGTTGGTGGGACAGGACCAATCCCATTAACAAGATGGAATGACCCAACGGCTTTCTCGGGAACCCAGGTCCACTGGCCATCACACAGCACCTCACCCTCGTACCTATACAAGATCTCTTTGCCTTTGCCCTTCTCTTGGGTCCTGACTTCTGCTTCTCGCTCTTTAGCACTGTACTCCTCATCCTCTTTGTCCGTTGCGCTCCTCTTCTCAACATCCTGTTTGCTCTCATCGCTATCCAGATCCATCCTGTCAGTTTCTCCTCCCTTCCTAGCTCCCTCCCCGTTCGTTTCTGTCCCCTTTCCTTTGTTTCCGTCTGCCTTCCTCGCCTTTATCGCAGCAAACAACACTTCATAATACTCAGGTCCTTTAACTCTCTTGACCAAACTACCCAATAACGTCCCCACACCGATAGAGCTTCCTTCACCTTTCTCATCTTCGATATTGGGTTTCTTCCCCTTTGTTCCAGGACGAACACACTCCCTTCTCAACGCTTCCTTTTCCCTCTCCCTCTCGTTCCTTGCCTCTCGTTCCCGTTCTCTATCTTTCTCTTTCTCCCTTTCCCTTGCCTCCTTATCTTTCGGCAAGTCAGACGGTAAAATCAGAGGTAACGTGGCATCGTAAACAATCTTGTATGTCCGACCAAACTCGGTTGAATACGCTGAACGTGGTGGAGGCCATGCTGGAAGAGACGGTAGGGTTATGGGTTTCGGAGGAGGCGGAGGCGGAGGTTGCTGTAAGGAAGTAGGATCGGATGGTGTTGCTGATCGTGGCGGTTGTGGTTGTGGTTGTGATGGTGTGGATGAGAATTGGGGCCGAGACGAGAAGTATGGGGCTCGAGATGAGGTCGGAGTCAGACTGCGAGAATGGCTAGTATGTACAGGTGTCGATAATGATGTCGATGATAAAGGGCGAGGCGGTAGTGATGACGGCCATGAGGAGGATGATGAGGAAGGAATGTGCAGTGAAGGTGGTGTGCGCCGTGATGACGAGGACTCGAGAGCATGCGAGTAAGAGTAGGATGGTTTTGAAGGTCCTGCTTGTGAGGAAGAATACGACGAATATAGATGCGAATGGGAAGATGATGGGGATGGTTCCGGAGACCGAGGGTGCTGTGTATCTTCTTGAATAGGCGGAGGTAGTAATGACGGCAGAGGCGGAGGTGGAGGTGGAGGTGGAGATCCTTGCGGCTCAGGAGGAGGCGGTCTTGACTGCTGCGACAACAGCACAGATGTTTGAGAAATCGACGTCTGGGGTTTTGACGGCAGGCTGAAATGTATAGATGAACCAGATCCTGAAGGCAGGCCAGCATTGGTGGTACTTGAATCGGAAGCAGAATTCGACGAACTATCTGTAAATAAAACATCTGGGGCAAACGATTTGACTTTAGACGACTGCATCTGTTCTTGTAACGGTGTTGCTGTCAAAGGTTTGATAGGCTGGGGCAGGGCAATCGATATAGTTTGGTGTGTGGGTAAAGTCACTGAGGGAGGTGGTATTGGCGGCGGTTCGGAGGCTGGTTGAGGAGGAGGCGGAGGAGTATTGGTAGGCGGTGGTGGCGGTAGTTCTAAAGGAGGAGGAGGTTCTGAAGGAGGTTTGGGAGGAGGCGGAGGAGGTTCTGTAGGCGGTTGAGGAGGAGGTGGTGGTGGGGGTTCTGAAGGCGGCTGGGGAGGTAGTACTGGCGGCTCTGCAGGTGGTGGTGGTGGTTCTGAGGGTGGCTGGGAAGGTGGTGGTGGTGGTGGTGGTGGTGGTGGTGGTGGTGGTGGTTCTAAAGGTGGTTGGGAAGGTGGGGGTTCTGAAGGTGGATAGGGAGGAGAAGGAAGTTTTGAGGGTGGTTGGAGAGGAGTTGGTTGTTGTAGAGAATATGCCTTTTCATAGGGTGCCAGTCGTGAAAGTGGTCCTGTTGGAGGTAAATACTGATCCGATGGTTCATCTGGCGGTGGTCCGAAAGGTGGTGGTGGAGGTGGAGGTTCATCTTTTGGTTCTGGGGGAGGTGGAGGTAGTATTGTAGAAGTGAACTTATTCAAAGGTTGTTGAGCTTTCCTCGGGGCTATGGAAATTGAAATCGCAGCTCGAGTGCCTCCTGGAGCAATTGTTCCCTGAAAAACAGCATATTAGATAAAAACATAAATGATGAAGACCAATGCGTACATTCTGAAGTGGAATTGATATGTTTTTCAATGACGTTGAAGGTCCAGACCCTAAATCTTCTTCATTCGCGTTCCCATTCGCGCTGGAAGTCAGATTCGGCTTTTGGACAGGAGTTGAAGACTGGCCATTAACCATTGACCCACGACTGCTGCGTACACCTACTGGACTCGTTGATGGTGCTCCTGGCGACGCAGGACCCCCCCTGCCGCCCAACCCATTGGTCAAACTCCTAGGTCCAGTAGGTGGCGCAGTTCCAATTCGCGTGTTTTGAGACGAAGAAGTCAAGGATGACGAGGAAGTACTTGAACCATGTCTCGAGTGCACGTTATAAGAATTTTGGACCGGACTTGGGACCCGGCCTTGCCCTCGACCTCCATGCCCAAAAGACCCTCCTCCGTGATTTCCCTGCCCACTTCCGTGCAAATACGTGCTACTACCCTGCCGATGGCCATGAGACGAGTAACTTTGCGAATGAGAAGACGAATGCCCATGTCCTGGCCGACCGTCGTCTTGAAACTGCTGAGCCCGCAACGCCCTGGGACCAGTCGGCGGTGCCTTGCCTGACATGTACAAAAACCCAAAACCAGCAACGCTAAACCCTTCCGAGATACTCTTTCCGTCTAAGATCGTTCAAAGAGGCGTTCGTTTATGAGAAAGTATGGATGAAGCCGAACGTTCCGTCAAAGTTTTTCAACGCGTCTAAACCCGACAATGGAGAGTAGATTGTAAAGTCATACAACTAGCAAACTCTTTCTCCGTCGTAGAAAACAGCGAAGACGGAAGGAAAAAGTTGGGGTGAACAAGCGAGTCAGGACTTAGAATGTCGGTGACAGCGAGCGCGTGGTAAAGGTCACAACAATCGCCACTGCCGACAACAAACAACCCACTCTTCTCACCTCGACTTCCATCTTCTCTCTTCCCGGTCTTCTCATAAGCAAATCTACAAAAAATACCATTCTGCTATCCTACAAACTCTTGTAATCCGACCTCAACGTCAGCCTTTCATCAATTTACAATGCTCTTCCCGTACTAGACATTCCGCTGGCGAGACGTGGTCAGCACCCTATCAGAGACGCCCACATTCACTCAATGCACAGAGGCTTATGTAAATCTGATAAAAACCTTCACACTTGTCCCACATCGTTCGTCAACGGATATCACCTGGGTCGAGGTATCCGATCAAAAATACCGACGATTGACACCAGCCAGCTTTTGCGGTGCAAGTGGAGAAAACGAGGTATTAGGATACCCAGGAATATCAGTTATCGTCGCAGGAAACGGTGCAGTGGGTTATATGGACGGGCAGATGACATGCATTATGAGAGCTTAGGAGATGTGTGACCGTTAGAAATCCGCAATTGAATGATGAAGGACGAATATGAGATTTGGAAGGTGTACATGAACCCAGGGCAGCCCGATGTGAAAGGAAGGTCGTGCGGAGAAATAACGACACGTCTCAAAAGGCAAAGGGGCTCATAGAGCTATCGAGCAAAGCCTCAAAAGTAGTGCAAAAGGTAAAGTGGGGAGGAAGAAAGGATATGAAGTGGGAATCGTGCACATGTACAGGGCCGAAGATTGACTAGCACACGAGCTTCTCACTAGTGACTAATGCCAAAGTCTGCTTTCAGATTTACAACGTCCGGTCCGACGCTTTGATCAATTCCAACGGCTCTCAACGGTCTTCCTTGACTTCCTAGCCCCCATATATAGGCCTTACCTTACACATTGGACACCCACGACTGATCCCACGCCGCGGTCAAGGCTTCAGCTTGATTCCACCGTCGTCCTTCTCTTCCCTAAGCCATACTCTGAGCTCTCAAGCGGGCTTCTGTCTGGCAGTGGTAACCGTCACGAGACAGTACTAATGGAACATTTGGTATAGAGTCGAGGTGGCCGGTCCGAGAAGGGGTACGCTGTAGTGTCAGCTGAACAAGCACGTATAGCCTTTCTTCTGCTCGGGGCATGGTAGGAGATCTTGCATGATGCCAAGCTGCAGGTGTAATGTGCTGCAGTAAGCTGTAGTACTGCAGTGACATTATCAAGGTTCATCAACATACTACCGTCTGGTGCCGCTGCGTGGTTGTTGACCCATTGTTTGTCAGAACCAAGTTAGACAGATACTAGTTGTACAAAAGGTATGCAATACCGGATCACCTCGAGTGAGATCGACGTGTCTAATATGGAGCTGGATCTATGGAGTGGACGTCGACATTGGAGTCGAAATAGCGATCTAATGACCAAGATTGATGAGCGTCGAAACCAAAAGGTATGACAGTGAATACGGGATAGTGTAGTTCAGGTTGTAAAACCTTTTGAAATAAACATGACGACCTTGACTTGTTCTTGCTTGAAAGACGAATTTGAAGGGGAATTTGAAGGGAACGAACAACAAAGTAGTATGAGGGCAAGAATAGGCGCTTGAGATTGTACTTATTGATTGCCTTCACACCTGGTCCACTACGGCTGTCCAGGTCAATGAAATGAAGGGACGACTAAGAGTCCGTGATAGCAGGAGCAACTACAGACGGAGAGGTGATTGTAGGCATCTAATCACTTAATCAGTGAGACAAACCATGCTAAGCACACGCTCATTATGCTTGCGGACGGCAAAATGTTGTGATGACCCTACCATGGTACCGTAAGTCCTGTTCAGAGTCGAAAACTACCTGTCAGTTGATATGTAGTATACTGGCGTTCACTCTTTGAAGTCTCGACACCTCTCGACCACGAGCAACGGAATCGAGTAGAACTTTTTTTTGATATTTCACAGAATGTGATCTGCGGGAAAGCCAAGGAAAGACCGTTCCTGAGAGGCCTATTCTATCCTATTGAAAAAGGTCTGAGGACTCAACAAATCGCATCTTGGAAGGAAGCCGCGGCCGTACAAAAAGAACAACCAAACTCGAGAACAGACAGGGTGTCTACCAGTATCTGTGCAAAGCTTACGCACTCACTGTCAAGAAGTTTTAATGCTCGGACAACAACCTCCTTGATTATCGATATGAATGGTCGACTGTTCACGCAGTCGGTCACTACACGATAGAAAGGGAGACTCGGAATTAGCGCCGGCCGCGGAAAATCGGGTTGAGGTAACGGAGACGAGCGGGCGACGGTCTCTGGACGCTGAAACCTTTGACGAGGAAGGGGATTTCCTTTGGGATTAGATGGTTTACAACCGTGTGTGTCCAAGATACAAAAAAGCGAGGGTTACTTACGAGAACCTGGACATGCTGTCAAGGATAGACAGTGATCAACCTATAGCTACTGGACTTGAGCTCCAAGATGTGCGTAAAGATCAGCATCAAACATGAGTTTGGAAGGGCAACGATTCGCAGGTACGATGAATCTGTAAGCTGTGCATTTGAAGGTACTTCAGAATCAAAGGGGTAGGAGTGTAAAGGAGAAAAAGAAACGAATAACGGTTGGGACCATTGAGCGGTAAAACGGGTAACCTGTAAGGGTATTTTTTTTCGCCAAGTCGATTGAACGGGAATTGATGTTTATCTCCCAGTTTAAAGCAAAAAATGTATATTTTCTAGGCCTTGTAGAGAACTGATGGCTTTTGTCGGTCCAGAAACAAGAATGGCTGGTTTGCGTCACACAAGTGGTAGCTCGGATCAGACCGGTGGTTGAAAAGTTTGCCATGAAGCTAAGCGGAGGGAGCTCGAGAATAAGAAACAGAGAAGACCTGAGCCAACATTTGTATGCCCATTTCGCAGAGGCTAAGGCGCAGTTGAGGAGGAGGAGGAGTCCATTAACTGGATGAAGTCGGAGGTAATGATTGGGGATGGTCACTACAGTAGATTCTCACGCCTCCTGTCTCTCAAATGTCATGGTCAGACGCCGATTTCTAAAGGCTCAGCGGCTCGGGAATTCTGAGCACAGCTTAGCCCCCTCGGATATGCATTAAAGCGATAAACTACCTTCATGGCCGAAAACCGACCCTGTGGGTCCTCTAGAAATCTGGACTAACAGTAGAGGCAGCCAGCGCTCATCATTGACGTTGAGGACTGAGTTCTTGTATTCTTGCAATCGAAGTCGACGTACAGAATTCATGCCTCAATTTGATTCCTTTAAATCGTTTCAATAGAACAGAGACACATCGGTGATGCCAGATAACGTACCCGGTTCAAGGTATGTTCCAAACTCTTCCTGGGTCCGAATCTTTCTCTTCTATTTTTGACGGTATGACGACCACTTAAGAGCAGGGTTTGCCTGACTATCTTTTATCAAACAAACTCACGAATGACGCTGCGTAGCCCAAAATCTACAATTTTCCCAACTCGAGAAAGATCTTTTCAGAATACACGTTTACCCTGGTCTCTCGTTCTTGTTCAAAGGAAGACACTTACGATGATGTGATCCTTGACAATCCCATACTCAGCGCTGCTCAATGTTGAGGCAGCTTTTAGCTTAACCGAGGACGAGCTACTCTGTAGCTGTATCATGACACAGGCGGAAATAAGAACCCATCAGGCTCTTCGGTACTTCTTCCATCAAATAACGAATATCGAATGACAATAAACGAGCCTTGAGTTATCTTTTTTCATCTTATTCAGAAGCAGCACCTCACCTCATACGCATTGTTCTGATTGCGTGCTACTGGAGTCCTTTTGATTCGTACGATCATAGCTATTCAAGAAGTTTCGAAGACCGGTCTTCGAGCCCCCGAATACATCCCCAGTTTTTCTTTTCTATATTTCTTATGTTATTTACCCTGAAGGTGGCCTCGAGGCGAAACGTCAGGATTTACTTCAGTTGCGGGACGCTTGAAATAGTTTCGCCGTTTCGTCGTGTGTGAGAAGAAATCTTCCAATTCTTGCCGCCACTTCAACCGCAGTATGCCAATAAACATGTTCCCCAGTCTAGCGAATTCTCTGTGTATGAACAGCGAACGTGTACCCAGAAAAGTCCGGATCACTAGTAAATGTATTTGACTCGCGTAAGGTACGTGGAAGACTTCCTTAATTAACAATTCAAAAAAATCTCGCTTAAGTATCTGAAGAGCGCGTTCTTTCGCATTCAATTTAACGGTGGTATACATATATGTATACCATTTCTGTTCAACCCGCACTCAGACATAAAAAGGTCTGTTGAGGACACGAGGTGATGCAATAGTAGAGTAGTCTAAGGGCTTCAACGCCGTTTCCAAACCCTTTTGGAAATTTTCTGTGCGAGGACGCACACATGACATTTCTCAACTTAAGTACTAGTGCCCACAGCAAATGCACCGTGCTCCCATGAGGCGCCATGGCATAAGGTTGTTAATTAGCTGATGACTCTAATCGATCCTCACTTTCATGTCCCCTGAACAATATTCCTCCAACTGCGTGACGTAATGGTTGGGCCACCACCGCCACAATTCCAGTTTCTTGACGACTGTCCCCCCTGACCGACCTGTACGGATTTTCCTTCAACCAGACGTTCGAACGCCGACGGGACATTTTCTGCAAGGATTTGTTCGCACCCGACCGGATCTACATCTTGCAGGGCTCCCCTCTTTTCCTCTACCGATGAACCAAAGCGATACTTGAGCCGATGGTCAATTGCTCAGTGTCAAATTCATATCCAGAAAAACCTCTGATTCTGGTCCAACAGTTGTGCATAGTTAATGAAAGATGAAATTCTCAACATAATATTCTGCCTTTCCTCCAAATCTTTTTAGCAACAGATCATGATCATTAGATGACTTCCTCCTTGGAAAGCCGAAAATCAGGAACAGCATATGTAGACGGTCATCATACTCAGTTATAGCCACTTTCTTGAGCCGACAATCATGCACGATGACCAAAAAATGACCACACATATGGATATCTGCGGGGGAGAAGAGAATGGAAAGCACGACGGTCCCGAATATTTTTCCTGATAAATTTTAGTGGATCCGTCTGTCATAGTAAATTCCTCAGGCACACTGCCATAGCACCCTTTGCAACAAGGCGGCAGTCTCTGGTAGTCCTTAGTCCTTAGTTCAACAGGTCGGTTGACAGGCAATGTCCATAAGTATGGATGTATACCGGAATTGGATAAATCGATCTCTTGCCGCTATAACTTGTCGCCGTGGTCAACAATTCCTTCATAGGACTAGGTTGGAACAGATTGCAACAGATTGCAACATGCGCATTCCGCGTCGTTCATCCGCTGACTGACTTCTACTTCCGCGACATTATCCTTTCTTCCGACGAGAATCCCGATAAGTTGGTAGTCAAGTCCATGTGTAGATATTATATTGTCCTTTGGAGAAAGACCAGCCAAAGGAGGGAATAATAGCGATAGATAAATTTAGTATACAACAGATTAACGAATGGATGTGATGTACCATGTGTGAGGTATGTAGGTCAAAATACACGAAAAAAATGCTTTGCGATGCGATGTGGGGGGAAGGGAGATGTCGTATACTCTAAGTATTATACAGAAAATGAAAATGTGAATTGAGTAAATGAGAGTGGGATGAACGAACTTTGAAATGAAATGAAGAAACTACGGGTGGGAGTAGAAAGGAACAAAGAAAAGAAGCAAAGAAGCAGAGAAAAAAGAATCATAGCGCACGCAATGCATTCATGAGAGCGTTGTAGTCCTGCTCTTCCCATCGCCTACCACCCTTTTCGCGCATCCATTTAGTACTATATCTCTTTGATATTTTCGCTCGGTAGGCCCCTTTAGGTGCCGCATCTATCTCCTTGGGCCGCCGCTCGTCTTCTTCCAGCTCCAGACTCTTCTTACCCCCTATCGAAGGAGTAGAGACAAGCTCGATGCTACTACTATCATCGTCATCATTATCCTCGTCATCTTCGTTTTTGAAAATCGTCCCAAAATCCAAAGTAGATTTACACGCAGAAAACAAGTTCTCTTCGCTCCGACTTTCCCTCAATACTTTTAATCGCGCTTTCACCGTATCGGTGGCGCACATGAAGGGAATAAGTTCATCCGGTATACCTTCGCCAAGATGACGACGAAGTTTGGATATTCTCTGACGTCTGTCAGTGATAGGAGTAGGAATGTCGGAAACAGACGCCACGGTAGAAGCCGCTGGGGAAGGAACGATCGGAGTAGGTAAGAGCGTGTCCTTCGCGCGCGCTTGATATGCTGGGGGCGCGAGTGTACGTTCCGACACGTCGAGAGATAAGGACGAGTAAAGGTTAGGACGGTGACGCGATGTCGTTCGTGGCGGTGGTTGTATATGGGGATTAGGGAGGGGGTAAGGTGACCCTATGTCACGCGTCGTCGTCGTAGGTATTTTAGGAGACACAGGGGATTGTGGAGATGCAGGTGATATTGATATGGAGGGTTGCTGAGGAGAAGGCGGCGGTAAAGGAAGAGGTCGTAAGCTTGCTCTCGAAGGATGGCACGTAGCACTGGCAGGGGCAGAACCTGGTAGGATCGGAAGAGGTCGGACAGGCTTATAGCCCATGTACCCGTCCAGACTACGCGGTGAGTCGAACTCCTGTCTGGGTGAATCTTCCATGCTATATACAGATGGCGAAGAAACGGCAGAGTTCAGAGATGAATAAGAGCCCGTCGACAGTGTGTAAAATTTTCTTTGAGAGGGACGATTGAGTCTGAGAGGAGTCACAGTCTCCAACACGACCTCGTAGGGACCATCGAAAGTAGTGATACTAGACGAACTTGAGCAAGCAGAGTTCATTTAGAAGATAACCTTGAAAGCCGAATCCAAAGGAAGACGGGGGGGTTGGAAGAATTTTCAAACGAACCTGAGTGTTGTTATATACTCTTTTCAAGTAACATCATCATGGCGCCAAAAGGTTTTGAGGGTCGTGTCCAGATCCCTGAAGCCGATCGGTAATAGGTACAAATGGAGAGATGGTGACATAAATAATCGGAGTCGCTTAGTCTCGCTTCTCTTCCCCTTCAAATTCTTGTCAAATTTCTCTCTGAAAGGTGCACGCGACAGTTCTCAACGGCCCAGTAGCCGTCAATAGCCCGAAACTGGTGCTTTTCATGCTTAGGAAGTAAGAAGAGAGACCGTTCTTCCTTGCATAAGTCCGCAAATTTAGGGATCACGTCATTCCGCCCAGAGAACCCTTCTGAATGTCGAAAACGAGGCAAGGACGTTTGTGTTGACGCTTGGGAAATTCGAGGACAACATGAGGCAGAAAACAACATGAGAAAATTGATGCGGTTGTCAGTCAGGTCAACCCGGCTGACCTTCCCCGATCTGTACCACAGAAGCTTAATTTCAGCCCGCCCGCCGTGAAGGTTCAGAAGAACGAGACAACCTGAGACAACTAGCAGGGGGGATACCTTGTGACATGACTTCATAAAGGTTAGTACACCTCCAATGCCACTGGCAGTTGACCAGGAACGGTCTACTCAAGTCAGCCTAGCAGCAATTGAAACCTTGTAGATCTCCAGCGCCCATACGAAAAAAAAGACGACACTTGGAAAGCCTGAATTGATGGATGTTCGTTTTCAGCTATAAAAAGCAATAGCATCATGTCAACGTTACACGTCGACCTGTTGAGCTGCCAAATGAGGCTCCGAGTCCGAATTATTCGCGAATTGAACTCATCTCAGGCCGAGGTAGAACTTTGGGTAGAACTTGGCTTGCGGCCTCAGGGAGATGCCAGCTTCGCGCCTCACGACTACCAAATGTAGATCACGATAACCGAGGTGGAACCTGATAGGCAACCATGGTGTGAGACCCTCCAGACTCTCGCTCGAGCCTGAGTTGAGGCTATGCGCGTTCGGTCGCGCCACCACAACCGGGGCTAACGAAAACAATGGCGGATTGTCATACAATCATAAGTAACAACAATATTCATTCTACAAGCCCAAATAAAAACAAAGCTTTTGTGTTCTTTCTTTGGCCATCCTTGTTCATGAGAACATTTGACTCGTCCTGTCAATAATAGCGGTACGAAGAATATTGATCAATGGGTATGAACGATAGGACACGGGAAAGAGCTTAAAAACTTACGCAAATATCCACAAATTCTGCGGGTTGACAACGGTATCCTTTGTGTAGTTGAAACGGACTAGTTGAGAAAAAGCTCGGTCAAACCTTTGAAGCGGGACAGTAAAGTGATAAATATCACTTACACATGGGCAGCTCCGAAAGGTAAGCTATAGTAGCGGTTGCTCTTAGCTCTAAAATGGAGAGCCGGAGCATCATAATCAAACTCACCAATAGGTACACTTTCATTGAGCCAACTCCAAGCTGGAAGAAAGCAGTGATTGTGAGATAACATGTGTATCTTGCTTCAAAAACAATGTGATTGAAAGATTATACGTACCAGTTCTCCAATTGTGTCTTTTCACGACGTTTCGATGTCAATTTCAAAGTAAAATGGACAAGTTACAATAAAACAACTCACCGCATATTCGAAGAGACGAGCCTATGATAACACAGCCAAGTCAAACTTATCAGTATATCACACGCATTTGGGAGCCTAGTAAATGATTCAACACGCACAAATCAGGAGGAGCGAGTGGATCCTGTATATTGATGATTCCCATTGGCATTAGGTATAGAACCCCACAACGAAGTGATATGAACTGTCACTTACATCCTTGACATGAGCAGTCTTGATCTCAGAATCCAAATCGGACCATTCCAAAACTTGATTGCCAGCCATTCCTAGAAGGAATGCGGATTAGTACAGGACCCAGATCGGTCGAAATCCAAGTCGAAACGAAATGTCACACAAGCCACTACGTTTTCTTATCAGTTGGACTAACCTTTGAATTCAACATTTTCACCAGGCTTCCCTCCAAATACGGCTATCTTCGTTCCAAGCCTCTCGTTCATCAACGTACTAAACATGGCGCAAGTCGATGCACAGTTGCCTAAATAAAATCAAAAAACGAAGGTCGATAAATAATTAACAAGGATGAATCATCGGGCCTTGAGCCCGTGGAGCTGGAATATTGGATTCCCTACGTACCGTTGCTAACTGAAAAGTAAAAATTATGGGTGTGCGTATGAGCGGACTTTCTGAGAACCAAGACGGGTCCAATATCCGACGTAGAAGCGAACGTTCACATACCGATAGCTAGGTTTCTGGAAAAAATATAAGGCGTGTGTACATACATGTTAGTAAACTGCAAACATCATCCCACACGATGATCACCTCAAAAAAAAATACTTACTCTGGGGGGAACGGAGGTTCCTCGGGAACATCCTGACTGAATCCGAGTTCGCAGGTGTCCTGTAATTATGGTACGTACATAGCACATTAGTTATCAATCTAGCAGCTGGGCCAAAGCCACTCCAAAGAGACAGAAAAAGGACAACCCCTTTACTAAAAAGAACGAGAACTTACATGGAACCGTTGAGATGTAGGATCCTGCACACCGTTCACTTCGAAGGGAGCCGGAGGATCGATGTAATCGAAGTTTTCTGGGAATAAGGTATCATTCAAGGCGGCCCCTATGAAAAGAAAAAGAACAAAATAAAGGAAGAGCATCAAGTTCTAATTTGAATAGGGGGAAAGGGAATCTGTACGAACAATTGTCTGGTGAGTAAAAGGTCAAAGTCGAATTGAGACCCCGAGCAATGTCCGCCGCTACGATCTTCTGTGCGAGAGGGTTTGCACGATTGGTTGAGACGAAACCACTGTCAACCGAGCAAAAAAAAATAAAAACAGAAAGTAGTTCAGATATCTGTGTATTCATTTACAACACTTTTTGCCTTTCGACCGAAAGATACACCCGACTTTCAAGTGCGAATGAATGCAAAGTACTCACGGATAACCGATCTTCGCCCCCGCGAGGTATTGGAATAAGAATTGACCCAGGCAAACGAAACCGCCTACAGTAATAGAGTGAAAGCGGGAAGAGAAGAGTATGAATGAGTTCCTAGGTGGACTTGGCTTCAAACACCCGCACGCTTCCTCTCACCTCCGTTGTTGGTCAAGTCAATAAGCAGACGTGTCACTCCCGCGGCTTTGAAAGAATCGATCGCGTCGACCACGTCCGTTTGGAATTGGTCAAAGTCATCAGGTTCGAAAGAGCCTACAAACATCTATCAAAATTTTGAATAGAAAGGCAAAAGAGATGGCAAATGACAGCCCATTGCATAAGTTTTGCCGTCAAAAAAAGTTGGCGATGAATGGGGAAAAGAGGCAACTTACGACTCCAGTTTCGTTATCGGGCAAGAGGAAGTTCTTGATGACCCCAGTACTTCCATCGACTGACGGAATGGTAGGTTCAAACTGCTGCGGTAAGCCAATGGCCGAGCTATTGGATTTATCGACTATGACACCTCTCGCTCGACGGCTCGCACGTTCGACAACGTTTCCGCCGGCCCGGAAAGAGGAACCGCTAGCGCTGAAGTCGACACCGTTGGTACTATCATTAGCGGCACAGTTTCGAGACCAGCTGTTGACGTCAAACGAAATATGCAATATATTTTTTTAGTTTGGGTTTTAACGAAAATTTGCAGATAAGTAGAGGGATAAGCAGATATGACGTCGAGTACGCACAAGGTTTCTGCGTCTGTAAAATTAACGCCGATAAAATTAGCCAGGTACGGTATATCGACTGTCTCTTCTTCCGTGGAATTTGCAGTGATAAGTTTGACATTCAGCGAAGTTTGCTTAACACCAGTGGGGCCAGCTAATTGGAACAGCATTATTATTAGTTTTTTATCTTCCTTCCCAGAAGTCTCCGAAGTGAACCCGGAATAAGATGACCAAAATAAAAATACATACCTAAATCACCCAGACGTTGGGAAAAGTTTGTTCCCGAAATTCGGTAACTGGTGAAGACGGAGTTGACTCTGACACCATGGTCTAGGTAATTCCCAGAAACGGTCTTGGCTATGAAGTCGGCATAGTCGTAAGGTGCTTGACCTTCTATCTCGAGGACTTGAGCGCCTGCGAGTCGTTTCCAGTCGAAGTTGATCGAGTCAAAGAAATCCGTGTATTCAGGACCCAAGAGAGATATGAAATCCACGGAATCGAAAGCGACGAAAACGCCTTGTTCACCGTCCAGTTCGATGTTGATGAAGGGAGCCGGAAGAACATTTTGGAAAGAAGTGTAGCAGTCCGGGAAATAACCTGCGAAAGAATTACGACTTGAGTACGTTGCTTACCTACAAAGCGATAAGACGGGAACATCGACTAACGTGTATGACCATCGTTGAGTTGAGTAGTGAAATCGTATACCGCAATGTTAAAGTCGTAATCCGTCTGCGGTCTACGTGTCAGCAAAGGGTGTTGAAGTGGATTGGGTCGAACAGACACACCTCAAATGTGGTAGAGTTGATTTCAGCTAACCTTGCCCTTATATCAGCAGTAGACTCTTGGAAAGGCGGAGGTGAGTTCAAATAAAACTCTTCGAACGTGAAAAAGTCGAAAACGCGAGCGATATTGTTCAAGACGTTTTGACGAAGCGTCTCATTGAAAGGAAAAGACTTCTCGCACGCCAACGCGTCAGCAGGAGGGACGAAAGCTTTCCCCGCTATTTTAGCACATGGGTCGTCTGCAGTCGGGACAGCTGTGATCGGATAGGTTGCCGCAAGGATAGTGACCAGAATGGGTCCGAGCCTGAACATCTTCAACACCTGGGGGGTGGGAGGAGATGTGCGTAGCAAAGATGATAGACAGCTTGGACTACTTATAGCTCATTTTCCACCGACAGACATGGACCATAAGGACAGAACCTCGCGATCGCAAGGCTCTGGATGCTATTTCGGTATCCATCATGAATACATGAGAAATGATGGATCATAAAATTATACGCAGGAAGAGCGTTTCTTCTGATAACAGCATTGAGTAATCCGCTATCTTCGAGAAAGAGGAGCATTATGCATTTAAACTGGGACTCACAAGATCAGAAAAACCACATGGTAACAATTGAGAAAACTAGCTCATACGATGATAAGGCCGGGATAAGGACAGTTGCGAGGTGGCATACAAGGTATTTCTGATGATTTGTGCTACATCGATGACGGAGGAAGGATGGCGAGATCAGGGTAGGGAGAACATCAAAGGGAGGATCCGTCATTCCGCGCATGCTGAAACTATACACAAGTTTACGTGTGCCTTTCTCGCGCCGGATTGTCGTCTTGCATGTCATGTAAAAAAACCCAGGTAACATACGGAAGAGTTGCATTTTTTATTGAAACTCCAAATTTCTATCCGTATTCCAGTTGGGACGGCTTAGGGTTCGCAGCGGAACAGCATATGACAAGTTTTGTTACCTCTTTACTTCTATTCCTTTTCCATTCGACTTCCATCAAGCAACAGTGGTCTAACGGTTATGATCCGGTCTTCCCATGGCCGGGAAAGGGGTTCGACTCCCCTCTGTTGCAAGGTATTTTATTACTTCGAGGTATCGCATCTTGATACCAAGTAAACGTCAGCAAGCTAAGGAATACTTAAGTTGCTTTACCTGATTGTTTTTATGTAAGCGATATGGACGAAGCTTTAGTGTGATGATCAAAAAAATCTCTATTTTACAACACTTAAAATACACATAGATATATCATTTAATTACACCTCCAAATCTAATGATAATGGCGTACCTTCAATCACGAAAAACTCATTAACAACTGGTGGGGTGAACGAAGGACGATAACGAGACTTACTTGTAATCCTGCAATGACTTCGATGTCATACTCTTCGCCTTTGATAAATTGAGCTGTACCATAACTCTTCACTCGTGTTGCCTCCCACCTAAAAACGTTAAGCATCGAACCAGGTGATAAGGAAGTATAGTTTTTAGATACTCACTGGTCCGTGGTAGGAACTTCACCTTGGAAGATTACATGTCCCTCCTCCCGAACCTTCTTGGAAGGTAAAAGATCCAGAGGCACGCCACTGATAAAGTGCGCAAAGTGGAACACACCAAGACGACGATGGTGGACCTGGTCTTTAGGAGGACGTACAACTGAAAAAGAGAGAAAGGTTGGTACCAAATTTAAGGATGGCTTTACAAAAGAATAAAGCTTTTACCTCGATGCATCGTTCCTCGTAAAATACCCCCACTCATGAACGATAACTGGTCTCCGATATTAATCACCAAAGCCCCGTCCTTGTGTTTAACATATCTCCAAACATTGTCTGGCATCAACACTTGAAGCGCTGTAATCGGTTGTGAGACCAATGTCGAGACACTGTTGAAATCAGTGTGGCCGTTCAACATGACGCCATTGGTCTTTTGGGATTCTTCGTTCGTGAGAGGGTCGTAGATCATGTAACGTAAAAGCTAATCATGGCTTTAGCAATCAAGAAGATTAAAAAATCGTTTAAAGTTGTTGAGACTCACATCGTCTCCTCTACGCCCGTTGGCATCTTCGTGCAAAGACCAAAGATAGCCTTCTTCTAATCCCAGGACACCGTCGATGAGGTTGAGTATGCGACGAAGGACTTTTTGTCTGGTTTCCTATTAAAAGCAATCAAATCGAGATGCTTAGCAAAAAGAAGCATTGTTGATTGAGCATCCATGTAATTCTCACCTCCAAAAACGATTTTACTTCGGGAACGAACGGTTGAAGAGCTTTTGGGTGTCGAGTGGTGGGGTCAATACTGGAAAGATATCCAACAATTAGCCTAATTAATAAAAACAAGGTATGTCTCTCGAACTCACTGGTTCTGATAGAAATTGTAATGTTCGATCCTATCCCTGACACCGTCTTTGATCTCCCAATAGTTTTGCAACTGAAGACGATCGCACGACGGAGTCCCGTGTCAGCGAGACAGTCTGGGGCCAACGAAGGATGGTGAACAGCTCACTTTGTAACCCATAAACGACCCCTTTTCAGCGATTTGCGCTCGGTGCGCCTCTTTTTCTTCTCTCGGAACTTCATCGAAAGTAAGCTGGCCCACGCCGAATTGACGCTTCAACTGTTAAAAAACCAAGTGCGGATTTAGAGAGTAAGTCTACATATGCCACGTGACGATCATAAATCCGGATCTGCGCTAACGGCAAGGACCGTTCTCGAAGAGGTTTTTGAAAAAAAGTTCTGATGTACTCACAGTCTCGTCTGGAATTCCATGCCCGACGACGTAAAAGAATCCATCGCGTTCGAGTGCAGTTTGAACGGTGTCGATGAGCTGTTGCTTGTTTGTATCGTATAGCGAGAGGTCGACGGTGAGAATGTCGGCCCATTCGACTTCTTCTTTTGTTGGTTGAGGAGCAATCCATTCTTTGACAGGTGGAAGACTTTGAGAGCCTGTCCCGTTGACGGAGGAGGTAGAGGAGGGGGAAGTGATGTCTATAGTAACAGGCTCCGAGAGCTTTTGAGTCTCGACCTGAGTTGTAGTGATGGTGGTGGACATATTGTTATGTCGTCGTTCGTCTGTAAAAGTGGTCGAGATATGGGTTACCCCACTCTTTTGTAGCCTCCCTTTAAATATTTTCTCGGGGATACCTAGGTCGTATGATGATGATGTATGTCTGAAAAATTGCTGACTCGATTTCACGCAACACAGATAATTGAGCACGCCATCTTGGCCAATTTCACCGTGATTCCCCAAAGTTCCAAAGCATTAGGTTTAGAGTACTAAGCGATTTTCTTTTTGGAAAGAAAAACTAACATCTGTCCATTTCTCACAAATGTCAGATGTACAGGTTGTTTCCGAGTCGTTGGTCATAAACTTCGAACATCCATACGTGCCTGTTTAATGAAAATGACAAAGTGTGTGGAGGAATAATTCGTCGACCTTCTCGCTTACAATATCGTCCAGTCAGACCCACCGTGAGTCTTTAATTCTTCCGCTATATGGCGTGATTATTTGCCTTAGATGATGGTGTCAATGAAGAACTTAGGGGATGTATACTCTACCTACTTCGATGTTGTCCAGTATTACGAGTACACGCATAATATAGTTTGCTTGTAAACCTAGTCTATACAACGACTCGGCGTTTATTGACTGTTTATAGGCTCCTGACAAGCCACAAAGCCTTCGAGAAATTCCCCAATAGATTAATTGTCCTTGGCGTTCAAGAAGAGTTGAATACTCACGGTGTGTATCTTCGCTAATTTCTCTCGCCTTGTTGAAAGTCAGGTGTTTATACAGAGGAACTACTGTACAATGGCAGAGTACTTGTTTGAAAGTCGACTGCTGATGTCAATAGTTCGAGGATCTTTCAATAGTGCGACTTGAAGCATATATGTAAATCATGTAAGT
Organism: Dendrothele bispora CBS 962.96; assembly: GCA_004369135.1. Classification (NCBI taxonomy): domain Eukaryota; kingdom Fungi; phylum Basidiomycota; class Agaricomycetes; order Agaricales; genus Dendrothele; species Dendrothele bispora. The sequence continues at coordinate 70,196 of ML179151.1, read as the reverse complement.
TCTACTTACTTTGATGAACCATTCGCTACCATTCGACAAAGAATCTGTCTCGCACTGGGTGCAATAACCTGTAAGTTTCTGGAATTACAATAAATTCATGAATTGCCTACATGTCTGTAATTCTAGTGGTATTACAGTGATAATTTACAGTGAGATTTTGCCCATATATGGAAATTTTCACTTGTAAAGTCACCCTGTAAGTTCACTGGAATTACAGACATGTTTCCAATTCATAATTCCACCATAATGTCACTGTAATTCCAAAGTAATTACAGGTTCTTGCGCCCAGTGTCGGTTCTCATGATGGTGGCACTCATCACATCGGAGTCATAGGAGTCATGTGAGATTACTAGTCCTCGAAGGGAAAGGAAAAACTAAGAGAACGTACAACAATCCCGCGTTATCAAGATTTGGGATTTTCATCGAAGAAGAGGTACATAGTACAACTAAAAAAGAAAGAAAGAAATTGAAGTACATTGTACATGAACAAAAAGTCTATAGGGTGCAAGATAAGTTGTCCAGTATTACGAGTACACGCATATTATAGTTTGTTAGTTTGCCTGTAAACCTAGTCTATACACAATAACTCGGCGTTTATCGACTCTTTATAGCTCCTGACAAGCCACATTAAACTTCGAGAAATTCCCCTATATATTGGTCGTCCTTGGCATTCGAGAAGCTGAATGCTTACGGTGTGTATCTCCGCTAATTTCTCTTGCCTTGGTTAAGTCAGGTTTATGTATGTGTGCAATGGCAGAGTGAGTGCTTGTTTGGAAGTTGACTACCGATGACACCTGTGTCAACTGTTCAAGAACCTTTCAATACGGTGCAACTTGAAGCATATATGCAAATCATGTAGATGTATAGCTCTACTTACTTTGATGAACCGTTCGAAAGTTTCGATACAAGCCTGGAATCTGTCTCGGTTCTCACATCGGAGTCATATGAGACTACCAGTCTCCAGTGGAGGGAAAGGGAAAACTACGACGTCCCCGCGTTATCAAGATTTGGGATTCCACCATTTGATCGAAGAAGGCGAAGTACATAGTACAACTAAAAAAAAGTAAGAAAGAAATTGAAGTACAAAAACAAAAAGTCTATAAGGTGCAAGATACAAGCATATCAATTGCTAATTGATGCATACAACGTTTGATGTACAAAAATTGCGATTCCGAATCACGACAAACTCCAAGAACACCATAAACGACCGGCGCTCTTCAATTCCAGTGCTTAACAGTAACGCCATGAATCTGTTCTTCCTCGACATTGATCTCCTTCCCAGGTCTCAAGAGGCTATTACCATATGCCGTCGTACGACCCTTTCTCCAATGTTCCATCGTAGGCGCTTCTTCGTTCGAGCAAAGACGTTTGATGCCGACCCTTTGAAGAACGGGACTTTCATCATGAGGAACAAGCTTAACATCGTCGTTCGCCATGGCGAAATAGAAGGCCCCGAGACGGGGGAGATGTCTTTGGTCTGTGGGAGGTTGGATAACGCGGTGGCGAGTAGGAGGGTAGAAACCTAGTTTTGATGGACGGAGAAATAGTCATAAGAAACTCGATAAAGAAGAAAAGAAAAAGACGTGTATACGCCTACCTCCTGCAAGGAAGTCCATCACGTCCCCGGCGTTTATAACCTTTTTCACGGAAAATCGAGCGTGGATGATAGACAAATCAGACTAGAGAGTAATAGTATCAAAAAGCATATCAAACCCACCAACGCGTTGTCGATATGCTTAACCCATCGCCATTTGCCGTCTGGGGACAGAATTTGCAATCCACCGATAGGCTGGGACCAAAGTATAGTCACCGAACCAATATCTTAGGAAGGATCAAAGATAGGAAAGTACGATATGTATATCAGTAACGATAGATAAAAAGAACTGAGGCTTTTTGCCGATCAGATCTTTTGACATGAAAACGTACACATACCTGTATGTCCTTTAAGCATAACATTCTTGGTCTTCTCTTCTTCTTCCGCTGTTCGTGGGTGACTGGGAAATGGAATCAGGTGCGTGATTATGAGTGAGGGTAATACAGAAAAAGGTTTTCTCGAATGCAAAGGAGAACTTACTACTTCATGAACCGAACTGTAATGAAGGATGTATATGGATTAACTTGACGCTATTAACAGAACAAAACAAAACAAAAAAGACCGACCAGATGATTCTCCCGCTGCATCCCATAGATGTTGCTTCACAAAAGTATCTTCAGGAAGCTCGAGGCCCGCGGCGAGGAGCCTTTACAGACGAAGTCCAAATCTTAATAAAGCACCGTGACACCCGAATCAGAAAAAAAGTACATTACCTCAGAACTGGGAAGAGAATATTGTGATGATTGTGATAGGCGAAATCTTGTATCTCTTTCAAGTATGGCCGAACTGCCTCTGGATGAGGCCGTCGATCGACTTGATGATTGACTGTGGATGATTGACCTTTCATCAGAAAGGGAACAGGCAAGCACAGTGGACAAAATGACGTACTGTTGTAGTGTTCAATTTGGTCCCGGACTCCTTCTTGAATTTGCTGAGGGACCAGAAGGAAGGCAAAATCGTTTGTGATGTTACTACAATCGTAGAGAAACGAACGAGAAAGAACATACCCAGGTCTGTTTGGGCTTGTAACCCTCATATACTGAAGAAGACTGTCCGGTATAAAGCTTCTTCTCGTCTTCACTGACATTGTCGAAAATGAGATTCGCGATACCGAAGACGCGATTAGTCTACAAAAGTCAGATTACTCATGACCGGATGTCCCTCTTTAAAAGTATTACCTGCTCTTGTGTGTAGCCATGGTTGATTATGTAGAAGAAACCGGTCTCGTGCATGGCTTTCGACAGCTGAGCCGTAAGCTCTTTACGACCCTCCGGAGTGGACATCTTGGAGAGATCAACGATGGCGAGATCCGCATATTCCACTGTCGAAGGGAAAAGGCGCATAAGCAAACGCGTTAAAAAGTCATAGTAAGCAGTCTGGCCGTACGATTTTGCTTCGTAGTGGGTGGGAAGACATAAGATGTGATCTCTGAAGGCGTTGGCTTGAAGCCTTTGAAGAGAAGTTCGAAAATTGTGTTAAGGAATCCAAAACTGGCCATTTGGGCGGAAGGCGAGGGGGGAAAAGGGGGATAGATGTCGAAACGGAGAGTATGAAGAAGTAGCAGTGACTTGCTCTACCTCTTAAATACACGAGAGATGAACCCGCGTTTCGCCTCGGCAGCCTTTTTTAGAGAGCAGTTTATTTTAGAGATAGGAAGAAGGCGAGACTAAGATAAAGAGACGGCTGCCCCAGATTGTGATCTTGGATACCTAATCAGAAATTTGCTAATTATGTGCGTGTTTTTGGAAGGAAGGAGCGATAAATGACCAGATCGAACGAGAGGATCTTCCCTATCTTTGGAGGTCTCATCCCCAGCAAGATGGAATGACGCAGCCCAGCGGAACTACGGAGAGCCAGGGAATCAAACGAAGTGAACGTGTATGTCAAAAGTGGCTCTGACCCTGCGAGACGTCGATAAAATTTTGTTTAGGAGCATCTCGAATTCTGGAAAAAAGGGAAACTCCGGAAGATAATAAAATGAGAAGACGGCGCGTTTTGATAAGATAGCAAAGCGTATTCCAACGAAGCATCGCTGATAATAGCCTACATCCACAGTGGATGATCACTGGCGTCCATAGTTGGTCTCCAAATCCAAAGGTTCAAAGGTTCAAGCTTCAAAGAAGTTTTACTATGTACCCTGTTAATCCAAGTACTCTCTAGATCACGGCGATCTCAGGTTTTGGATTTGTAGACCAAACTCAAATTCGAGAAGAGGTCAACGGTGGCTGTAAGTGGATCAGCTGCTCCTACAGAAATGTTTAACCGGGAGTGGCGGTACGAAGGACGAACAATCGAGGGAATTTCGTGGCCATGGGGGAGCTAGAAGCACACACACGGGCGCAATTCAAAGCTTCATTTAGACGCATATCAGCAAAGCAACTTGAAGGAAACCCGAGTTTTGTATGAGGACTTGGACATGTTGAGGTAAGTAAAAGAAAGACAAAGTCGCGAAGAGGATCCGAAAGAACCTGATTTAATTTCGAACTCCGATCTCCACGTGCTTTCCACGTGAGATAACAGCGCTCCTAAATTTAAAATCGATTCTTTGCCTGCCTCGCGAAAACATTTCTTATCTCTCCAAGTTTGCAGTGTCACATCCGCCGAGGTCGCTTATAACCCCAAGCAAAGTCTCTGACTCTCCATTGCAATCAGATTTAGATACTCGCCTCGCTATCTCTGACCACCGTATCGATTCGGAACTCCTTTTGTTTTTCTTGCTCCCGGACACGTCTCAATGGAACCCCTTGGTCTCAGCTTGAATGCATGCAGTGGTTATCGTCTGATAGCACTCAAAACGCTTCATTTATGACTCACAGTATCCTGTGATGGACATGGACGTGGATAACCTTACTTCTAACCTTATCCCCTCCTACCCCGAGGCAATCCACAGATGTTCAAGGTTTTGAGAAAGTTTGCTCTCTACAAGCTCACTGGGATGTTGACTGGAGTCAAGATAGGTTTGTATCATCGATCTGCAGCTCTCGTATCACTGAGTCAAGCGATGGGTCTTCTGCTGAAGGAGGTTGTGGTACTGATATCCCACTCGAATTTTTAAATATTCATTCCAGTTCACAACCAAATCCAAATAACGACGTCTGCATTCCATGTATCTCCACTTGACGTCACGCCCTTCAAGCCTATCTCGAGTACATAGCCAACAAGCCGCCTTCAAATGCACTTGCCGCCTGTCTTAACCAATTTCTCTCAATTATATCCACGTTGGCCTCCATCTCAGATCTTTTTCAGCATTTCATCCGCCGTCCTACATAGCCATACCCATTGGCTATCAACTCCATGGTACTGCGGACGGTTCTACGGCAGCATTAAAATAGCTCTATTCTCTTTTCTTAGTTTTGGGTCATCAGTCGTTCGTGATTTTCACTTAATCGGACGTCCGAAGTGCGCATGAACTTTTTGGGTCAAGCGGATGTCGTTTATCTGAAGTGTCAATAATGTTCCCCCTTTTAACGCGACCGTGAAGATATGTACCTCAAGTACCAGCGAACGGTTCGTATCTCGTTTTTCTGTTCAGGACGAACGGGCAGATTTCTTACCCACCTTGACCAAGGTAGCCAGGGGTTTCATATTGTCTCGGCATGCTTCATAATATCACGACCAGTAAAATCGGGCCACGAGAAAACAATCCATTTGTCAAATCCTATTTGCTAGAAGCGGGAATGATAACGTACGATGCAGGGCTTGTTTTTGAGTCTAGTAGAAGTGGAACGGACTGTGTGGTTCCCAAGCAGTTTCTCTCTTCTATACACACTGCTTGTTTTAATACCTAGATGACATACCCAATTTACTTAATGGATAGAAAGAAATTCATTGGATGATAGGACAGAAAGAGGGATAACTCAAGATTCCCTTTCGGGTGCGAGTTTGATGTAGTCGACAAATACACAATGACAAGTACAGGGACGAGGCCCCCAAAAGCCGTCACTGCCTCGGTTCTTGTCTCTTCCTTCAGCCTCGTCGGAAGCTCCAAAAACCCTCTTATGCTTTACTTTTCCTGTCATGATTCACGAACTTCTCTGTACAAACATTTTCTTATAATGACCCCTTCAAATCTTTTCGTGCTTGCTTTATATTGGTCTTTTGCCGGTGCTGCCCCATTATCGTCATCAACAGACGAAAAACGACGGCGATGGCGAACGTCGGATGGAATTTTTAAACGTGCTTCCCCGGGTGATAGTGATGGCAATAGCAGTAGCACAAGAATATGGGTATGTTCCTCTTCTCCACACCTAGTCTAACGATTTCTCTGAAGATGTATGATACAAATTAGGTGCCGATAATCGCTGTCGTCTTGGTGGTGTTGGGTGTTCTAGCAGTGTTGTTAGCGAAGAGAGGGTCCAACTTTGTTCACTACTTCGCAAGAGCAGCAGGGAACGAGACTGGTGCCCCGGTCACTACGGTGCTGACTGCAGATCAGCTCACCGGTGGTGCTTCCAATACCGATGTCAATACTACAACGAACGGTGATGCGACAAGACCACGTCGGAATCGTCGGCCTCGTCGTACTCCCTCGCAAATATCTACTACTTCACTCCCTGCTTATATGAAGGAGCCAGGCGAGCAAGAACTTGTGGTTATTCGGTGCGTTCTTCAGTCGATTTTTTTTCCCCTTGGTCATACATTTACATCATCTATAGTGGTCCTCAGGATATGGAAGACGTTCCATTACATGCTGTTGAGATGCCTTCAGTCAATGAGGATGAAGATTCCGTCAATTCCAGATATTCACCCGTGCCCCAGTCACCTCACGACATGCCCTTGCTCCAAAACGACGAGGAGGCAGCGGCAGCGAATACCTCGGGTCCTAACGCAGCGACTCAAGCTCGTGCTAGCGATGAAACAGGCAGTGGAAGCGAAGACTCGATTTCATTGGCTCGCGTAGAGACTACACGTACAGATGAACCTGTCCCTGATCCTAGAGGCGCAACTCCCTCGTACTTTGAGGCAGTTGATCTCGGTGAAGATCGTCCCGCCGCGCCCGCCACTACAGCGAGTCCAGAGGCTTCAACGGCGGCTGCTCCTGCCAATCCGGCGAACACCAGACGTTCTACCTTCCGACTCAGTAATCTGTTTGGAAACCGTGGTGGAACCATCAGAGGGTCTTCCAGGGCAAACCCGCCTCCTGGTTTACCGTTCACTTCTGACGGCCCTTCACATACGCGTGGTGACTCTGGCGGTGCTCTTTCTTTGACGTCGATCGCTTCACGACAGTCAGGTCCAAACGGTCATCGTCCTTCACAGTCCAACGGCTCACTCCTCAGCCTCGTACGCAAAAAGTCTTCGGCCACACTCAACTCCAATCATCTCAACTCTCCTTCCATGATCTCTCTCAACTCTATTTCCTCTCCACTCACACATACTCTAATGCGTACAGAATTTACGTATCCCAAATCTGGTCCAACACCTGAACAGCTGAAGCTCATCTCGAGCAGAGATTCTTTCGCAAGGTTCGGAGTGCCGTATGGGCCTGATGCGATTGCGTATGCGAGCTCGTCCAGAGCTGACTTGAGTAACCCTCCCCCAGAGTTTGATGCTTCAGAAGGGCCAGCTTCATCATCTTCCCCTAGACCTGGATCAAGATTGAGGGCAATTGACCTCTCTGGAGATGATCAAGAGGACCATGCAGATAGTTCTGAAGGAGAACCTGTGCAAGGTACCAACGAGAATACTTCGTTGGCTGTCGAGACTCCAGCTGTTCATATTCAAGCTTCGACGCCCTCTGGCTCGCCGACGATTCCTCCTGCTGCTCCTGCTGCTGTTTCGCAATTGACAGAGCCAAGTCCTTCAACAGCCAGTAATGTGGTCCTGCCATCAACAGAGACTTCATCATCAGCAACTCCTTCATCAACTGTACCTGGTTCAACGACGCCCGCAAATGATGCTAGATCTTCATCTGTTTCTAATGAGCCAACTGAGTTGACTAGTACTCCTTCTGTATCTGGATCATCATCATCCGAAGTCTCATCATTAACTGATGCTTCTGATACAAACACGATACGAGAGACCAATCCTACTAGTTCATCCAACAAACCTCCCATAACATCTTCCATCCCTGCCGCCGGACCTACCACCACCGGATCACTTTCTTCCAAGCCTACCAGTAATTCCACTTCCCTGTCTTCCAAAGCACCCCCTACCTCCTTCAAAGCACCCGTCTCTACCGACCCAAATCATCCCAACTATCCTTACCCCGAATCTCGTGCTGAATCCCGCGCGAGCTCCTTCAGATCCGTACAATCCTTTGCCACAGCTCATGAAAGCATGAGAGGGCACAACGAGTTTGGAGCGATGTCGAGCGAAGAATCCGAGAGTGAGAGTGTCTATCATTCGGAATATCACTCAGGTGACGAGACAGAAAGGGACTCGGATCAGGAAACCGTTGATGAACGCTCGAGGCCGGGAACACCGACATTGGCCACGAGACATGTGGTAGAGGCTACAGACGCTACTGTACGGCCGACTCCGACATGAATTTTTTCTTAGGGAAAGTGCTGATTGGGATTGTTGTTGGACTGTATACTGATGGATTTCATACTCTGTATACGTGCGTGTGTGTATGTGAAACACGGGGAAAGGAGGGAAGCACTGAGCTCATCGAAAGTCATAATCGTTGTTTTTGTTGCTGAAGACTTGCCATAATCCTTGCATAGACTGATATTTTTATATTTCCATTGTTATATAGCAAGCGTTTTTCTATTCGCTTATTCGTTTTGGTTTGGGCCCATGCATGTATCTTCTCTCTTCACCGTGTGTTACCTCCTGCGTCACCTCTTTCCTCTGTACGACTATCACAATTCTTGCTTTGGTGTCAATTCCAATTTTGCGCTACTTATCTACTTACCCAGTACTCACACTTAAACACACCCCTCCGGAATCTTCGCTAGGAACATTCATGACTTGCATGATTCGCGCTCTAACGAATTCAAACAGCTTCATCTTTTCCGTTCTTTCCTGATCCGATCGTAGGTTCCCCGTAGTTGGAGAATGGAATATACAGAATGACTTTCTATTTTCCAGGTTCATAGATTCATGCTGTCCTGAACCCCTCCGCCGTGTACGCAAAGGCATTGTCTCCCCAAGACTCATAATACATTTGTCCGCCGCCCAGATCTTGTCCAACTCCCCACTGGAACCCCTCATTTTCGAGACCAAGTAAAGGTTGACTGCCAGGGATGTTACCAAGTGCGCTGAAGAATCCTAAATCCTCTCTCGTCAACTCTGTCATGTTTGTAGTCATTGTTGACGACGACGAAGGGGCCGAGTGTGGATGTTCGTTAAAGGCGAAATGGGAGTTATCAGAATCCGTGTTGTAATCCGTGTCGGACATTGGCCAAACGTTACCGATATAGGACTGAAGGCCTTGGTAGCGTTTCGATTGTACGACATCTGGTGAGAGCTGAAGCCCGGAGTTTGAATAATTAGGGCCAACGTTATCATCATCAGACTCCGCATTCTGCGTTATCGTCGGTTTCTTCACCCGGGGTCGTGGATGTTTGTCCAATAGCTCTTGTAAAATATCCCTTTAAAGCCGCAGCGATGATGAGTCTTTGGGTTGGGAAACGGCATTTCGTCATTTCTTCACTTACTGCAAACGACCGGCATACTGCCATCTGTAAAAGTGTTAGTCTCGTTAATACGCAAAGTCGAGGTCATATGTGAATAATTAGACCAACCTCTGTTCAAAGACTTTTAGAACTTCCGAACACCTTTCCACATCACGAATGTCATCTTCGTAATTTGTTGCGATATTGAAACGTTTTGCAGCCCAAGCATGGATCATGAGAATGACACCAGACTGAAAGACGGCCAACTATATACATTCAGATGATCATGTCAGTTAGCGAGAATTTTAAGGGATGAATTCATACTTGAACATGAGGGAGAGGCAAAGGAGCTCTGGCTCGATGAACAGTCATGAACTGACAGCACGCTCGTGCAACACTTGCACTACGAGCCAGCGATGATAGTGATAGAGAGGAGGATGAACGAGAGGTCGCTGTGTTTCGAGAGACAAAAATTCGATGAATCTGCATTTGCACCCAAACATACAGCATGAAGAGTGTCGCAGACTGATCTTGGAAGACAGACTTCGGTTTTCTGGGATCCCAATGCACTACAGAGTCGCAGTAAAAGAAGAGTCGGAATTCGTAAGTAAATTGATGTTTGGATGTTGTCTCTCAGGTGCTTACAGAAATCAGGAAAAGATTTTAACCATTTCTCCAATGCTGAATCCAGTTGCCTAACGTGTTTTTCCTCTTCTGAGGCTTCATTAGACTTCTTGTTGTTGATTGTATACTAAAAGTAAGAAGTTTAGAATGATATTCAAGATACTTTGGTAAACACACTCACGAGCAAACGTCTGGCAACAGCAAAAATGTCGATTAGTTTCAATAACAATATCCAAGCGGTAACAGTCGAAGGTTCTCCTTCGGGTTGTCTGAATGCTTGTTTGGGATCCGGATGTTCCCAATATTCGTCATCACAGTCGATGGGCAACTCAAGGTCGTGGCTGTGTTAAACCGGGTTTTTAGTATCAGGCCTGAAATGTAGCATAGTGAACTTACTCTTCCATTACCTGTGCTGGTGGACGACCTAAAATCACCGAAGCCTGAACATCGATATTGACTAGCTGCCAGTAAATACGTTTCCATAGTTCTTGCTCGACTCTCGTCTGGCCAGGATTGCAGCAACTTTTATGTGCGCCGACTTCTTGAGCAAGTCTGATGCCCAGCGCAATGAGCGGTCCAGTCGCCTCTGACAGAGATGTCCCTCGAAGAAAAATCGAGCATACCTGCAAAGGGGTCAAATGCCAGTTATGATATATATCGAACATACTAAACGGAGTAGCCTGTCTGTAATGATCAATCACAAATAAACACTTACACAGAATAGTTGAAGTTCGTGCAAAGAAACCGGTTCTTCGAAAGATGTCCTGAATATTCGAATCTAGAGAGAAAAGATTTCCATGTAAGCCCATTCGTCCGGTGAGATCAGAAGTAAGACTATGTTTACCCTACCTGTTTGATGAACTTCCATCCGGCACTTAATTCAGAACGAGACCCATCAATGAAAACGCGAGGGTCATTCGAGTAACGAGAGCCCATAGCACACACGGCCATGAGGAGAGCCCCAAAGTCATATTGATACTTATGAATGTTTTGGGATATCAACCTTTCGAAAGTAGGACGATGAAGAAACGGAGTGATGAAGTTGACGTTTTGGAAGTAGAGGTCAACTAGCGACAACAAAAGATCGTTTGGTGGAAATTCGAGGGGAGGAGGCTCAAAGCGGAGTAGTTCCTGCCACTGTTTTTATACCTCAGTACTGGTCATTAGTAGAATCAAGAGGTGAACATCCTCACAGGTAAAACTTCCCAATACTCGGGCCTATCGCGTTTACCCTCAAATTCTGCGCCTGTATAATTTTTCTTGATCGAGATAGCGGATTTGATTAGGTCCACTGTGCTAAACTGTCCGTGAAATCTTGCGTATTGGAGGCTATCATTCGGCGAGATTTCATCGTCATCGTCATCGGTCGCAGGATCGGGGTCATCGCCGTATCGTTCTTCGACTCGGAGCTCGGAGTGGTTTGAAAGTACGATCTCTTCCGGTTCAGGGGACGGTGGTGGGAGAGGAACGGATGTTTGGTTTTCCATAGACCGAGCATAAGAAGCTAAGTCGAATAATACCCTTGACATTAGACAAGGATTACTCGGGGGGATGTATGACCCAGAGAGGATCAACGAGACCAGGGTGTGTGGCGTATGTACGGCATACGTTTCAGTAGCGTCTTTGTTATTGCAGAGGTGACATTGGCATCGACATAGATTTTGGTCATTCTGGTGGATCGTCGAATACCGTAAATAGGTTTACGTGGAGTGAGGAAACTTACCTTCGATCCATTCTTGCCGGGAGTGGCATATTGTTTCACCCGTAGACTGTAAACGTCATTGAGAATTCGTTAAGACACGCCGGTCCTGAGAAATTACCTCGAGGCATTCTTTATCTATAGAATCGTAGTGATAGAGGTGGGTCAGCAAGCGCTCTGTTGTATTTTGTTAACAAAAGTCATTACGAACTTTTTTGGCCTCTGCAACTAGATGAGTACACGGAACATTGGATGCTATACAGTTCGAGCATATATTGTCTTCGGTCGTGGAACTATTACCTGCAGTAGACACAAACATCTGTATGTTCCTTCGCCATCGATCCATTGAAAGCGGCTTACATCTCACTACAACGCGATTCGCGGTCGGTCAAAGTCAGAACATTATGCAGTGATATTAATGACGCACTCTTTCTCTACTCAACAATCCTGTTAACCAAAATTATTGGTGAATCACATAAAGCTTACCTGCTTGCACCAGTCACAAGCGTTGCGGTATCGATGTTTCCTACTGCCACGATTAGGCACATTCAAAGGATGTTTTGGTTCAGACATGGTAGTACTGGACTAAAGAGGGAAAAGTTGTTCTGAGCGTTAATTTTAAGTCGGATAGGGTGGCTGGGGGCCTTATATCGAAGTCTTGCCAAACTTAAAGTTGAACGATACCCATGTTATCTCCGAGTCCAATTAGACCGGCAACCTCGGTTCTCGCTGACTTTGTGTTCTTTCAGGAAATCATGTATACATACAGGCCACAATAGAGAAGCCCATTTGAATGTCTTCATGACCTGCCGATTTCCCCATAAGTTGTCAGCTGCTCCTTCTATAGTACTTACTTCAGTTTATTGAACTATACTTTGGACACTTCTATAGTATTTACTTCAATTTATTGAATGATTCCTCCCGCTATTCTTTGGACACAGGACAGCCCAGTCTCCTTGCCCAACAAGACTGTTATCTTGGTAGGAAGTAATCATTTTTTTAATTCATGGGGAGGCAAGGAGCACTGAGAATGCACATGCATAGCTACTTTCACACATATACTCAGTGTGAAACGTCAGTCTGGATTCTCGAGACTAATGCATAGCCTGCAGTCAGTTGACTCAAGCCTGAGCCTTTACCAAGGAACAAGGGGAACCCAAGAACCAGATGCATCTCTAGACCTTATCAACTACACAGTTGACTTGATTGCTTATTTATCTGCGACGTTCTGTTGCGGAAGTGTTCAAGAATCGACTTAGTTTGGTAGTTTTGGCAGTTTGCTGAGCGATCGATTCGGGAGGGTGTCATCTGTAGGCTATTGCACCGGACTTGTCGGGGGATTGGGGGGAAACGATACATGCTGATTGAATGAAATTCTTCATCAATTGTAGGCGGCTGTAAGATTAATTGGGCAGTTCCTTATGAGTATCAGAACTACAGAGGACTTCCCAAGATTGGGTCTAACAAGATTCTAGCTGTAGACTCGGAATTTTGAAAGTCCTTGTTCGAAGTTACCTATCTGCAATACTTATTTATGCTTACCTTCATATTATCCATATTATCTGGGGATGCAACCAGTGGTCTGATCTTGGACTACTTCATGAATCATGATGATCTGAAGCAGTTTCTGAGAAAAAACCCTGACTTGCCTTGTAGATGACAATCACTGCCAAAAGCATGACACATGGCATGAGAAAGCTGTTGCCAAAGAAACATAAATAAACGTGAATGGCATCTATCATGCCTATCTCGGTAAGTATTTTTCCTATCAAATCCCTTTTAACTGTTGCAGAGTGCAGCAGAGACTAAAAAATGGGAGGTACCTTCCCTAAAGGTGCTAGAACTTTCAACAAGGAACAGAAGTTGAATTCGAATTTGCTGATGAAAGAGCATTTGGATAGGGTGAAATCAAGGCGATGAAGTACAAGAAGGGTGAACCAGATCTATGTGGAAACGCACGACGTCGCCTTCGACAGTGATGGGGTCAGTCAAAAATAAATGTCAGTCTCAAGTGTATGAGTTGATTCAAGTTTAGTGATAAATTGATACTTACTTGACAGACATACACTGTGCCGTTTCTGGCGCCACGCAATCTGCAGTAGTCGCGTAACCTAACTACATGTAGAAAAAGCAGGGTCGAGCACCGGAAAGTTCTAAGCGAACTATAAGTAGGACGTGCTGACTTGCAGACCCCATTAAAAAACGCGACTCACGTGCCTGTCTTGCCCTTGTCCTTCCAGTTTTTCCAAAAGTTTCTGTCTCAAAGAAAGACGCGTCTTTTTTTCAAGACTTGTGTACATTGGTGTCTCCAATCTCACTTTGACTGAATATGGCCTCGGAAATCTCTTCTTCAGTGTATGCCACCCGTAGAAAGGAGCTTTTAGCTCTGGTCAACCAGTTACGAGCAGTCGGGTGAGCCACTCGTAAAATTTTTTTTGATCGTACACATACCTAATTTCTTTATTAAATATAGTGCACAGAGCGAATTGGATCTTCCAAGAATTGCAGTCATTGGAAACCAAAGCGCGGGCAAATCGAGTGTGGTAGAAGCTATATCCGGGGTACGTGCATAAAAAAACGACTACTTCTCAAAGAGTTTATATGTATGACCTCAAAATGCGCTGGTAGATCAAAGTCCCTAGGGACGCTGGGACTTGTACGAGATGTCCTATGGAATGCAGACTTTCTTCCTCCTCCTCCCCATGGTCGTGTCGAATTCTCATTCGGCGCGAGTTTGACAAATTCGGAAAACCTCTCGACGAAGTATCTGAGACTCTGTTCGGCAACACCATCACAGACAAGGCCGACGTTGAACCTATGCTCAGACGCGCTCAAGTTTCGGTTTTGAACCCGGACATTACAGTGGCTAAGATACTCTCTTCGACTTTGGACGAATTGAAAGAGTGGTCAGACAGGTCTCAGGAGATGGTACCTTTTTCGCGAAATGTCATTATTGTGGATCTAGAAGGGCCAGAGCTGACAGATTTGGCTTTCATTGATCTTCCTGGTGAATGGCTTAAATGAAGAAATTTGTCCTAGTATCCTGACTAAAGGTTATTCGTGTTTTCTGAAGGTCTTATTCAGAATGCTGAAGCCAACACGGTCCAACTCGTTGAAGACATGGTCTCTTCCCATATTAAAGGAAATTGTCTTATTCTTGTGGCTTTGCCGATGACGGGTAGGCACTTAAAATCTCTTTATCCCTTCAAGTTCTTTTCCTTTTCAGGACACTTAACACTACTCCGCTTCACACAGATGATATCGAGAACCAGAAAGCATTGCGTTTGGCGCGCATAGAGGATCCAGAAGGTCGCAGGACAATAGGTACGTATCCTCGTCTGGAACTAGGATACTCGGTCCTTTCAATTTTAACTCTTAGTCTGACAACCCGTCATTCATATAGGTGTGTTGACCAAGCCCGACATGTTAGGTGCTGGGTCCACCAAAGCTCTCGGTCTCTGGTTGGACGTCATCGAAGGGCGCAGTCGCCACCAACTCACTCACGGCTATTACTGCACTCGACAGCCCGATGATGCTGAACGAAGCGATCCCTCCACCGCGGCCAGAGCGAGAGAAAACGAGATTGCCTTTTTTAAGAACACACTTCCATGGGCAAAATCCAATCATACCCACAGATTCGGAAGGGACAATCTCATCACCAACCTTAGTCGTTTACTAGTGAAGATAATCGATGATACGTGAGTCACCCAACACACTCTAGGGCGCAACTCGTTAAAAAATTATCTATATACACACAGCCTCCCTGCAATCCGATCCGAAGCTATGCTCCAATTCGAAGACACTTGTTACGAACTGGCCAGGATTCCACACAAAGTCGAAGAAGAACCCGCGACGTACATGTTGAACCTCCTCACTGGGTTCGCCGGTGAATTTCAACAATACGTCAAAGGAAGTGCAGAGACTGCAAAATTAATTCAACAACACCGGGACGCATATAAGGTTCTCAAAATCGCTATAAGAAGGACAGCGCCAAATTTTATGCCGTGCTTACCAAAGGAGACGAGGGTTCCATTCACTAATTCTTTAGAAGAAGACGAGAACGATCGTGATGGGTTGATGATGAGTAATGAGAAGAAAGCGCTCTATTTGACCGAAATGAGGTTGTATATAGACGGGTAAGTTTCGAGATTTCCTTTGTTCATTTTGATGCTAAGTGCTTGTTATTGTAACGTTCGTTTATTTGCATTTTGTATAGTTCAATCACGAGAGAGTTGCCCAATAACGTGCCTTTCGATGCCAAAGTGGCGCTCATCATGGAATTCCAGGCTACATGGGCCGTAGCTGTAGCAGAGTGTTTCAATGCAGTCGAGAAGGCTACGCTGACGTTGTTGATGAAAAAAGTCGATATTGACTTCCAACGCTATGAGATCCTTCGTGGACATATTCGGTGAGCAGGCATTCCATTTTGTCTTTTCTTCTGAAGTCTTCGCACGCACCTGTCTTTGCCTCAAATACTAATCAAGCCTACAACAGAACTTTTTTACATGAGCTCGTCACAAAACATAGAGAGAATTGTCAACGTTTTCTCGACACTGCTCTAGAGGCTGAGCTGACACCGTACACGCAAAATTCGCATTATCTTGAGGACTCAACAGAAAAGTGGCTATCAAAGTACAAGTCTATCAGAGCGGGGGAATCTACTGCAAACGATAACAATACGTTCTTTAAAAGCAATGACGCAACGTCTGCGTCAGCTACCGCCGCCTCCTCGAACCAAACTCTCAGTCCTATTTTCTCTTTTGGCGGTAAACGTCCCTCCTCCGAGCTCGAGTCAGGTTCTTCGAACAGTAACCAGGCCCAACCCACGGCGCAACCAGCTGCAAACGCCAACACGAATGGTATGTTTCCTTCAACTCAACCCAAATCTACACCTGCACAGATTGCCACGCCGACAGGAACGCCAGCCACTAGCGAGAAATCCGTTCCATTCTGGGAACGTGCTACGCCTTTGACAACACCTTCAACGTCTGGGACTCCGGCTCTGGGGCCTTTCTCTAATGATACTAACTTCACCAAGGCCCGATCCCAATCTCAAGAAGCTACAGAGGACCTAAACCATGCTCTAGCTCTTCTAGCTAAACACGGTTATACTGGGTTGACCACAGAGAATTTGGGTCGGTTACACCCACCTGATGAGTATGAGAGGGAATTGAAGACTATGGCGGAGGTGAGAGGGTATTTCCAGGTTGCATATAAGGTTCGTCTTCACTTCTCCCCCATTCTGTGTTTCATGTTTTAATCCCTTTTTCTTGTGGTTCCCTCTTGTTTTTCAGAGAATAATCGACAATATTCCCTCCTTCATTGACCTCCGTTTCGTCAAAGCACTATCTCGAGAAATCCAACCTTTCCTTATAACGAAATTTGGATTGGGAACAGCGAGTGCGAGCGATAGGTGTAAGAAGTATTTGGAAGAGGACCCGACGCTCGTGGCGAAAAGAGATGAGTTGGTGGCGAGAAAGAAGAGGCTGGAAAGCGTACAACAGGAGTTGATGGGTTTCGGACATGGATTAGGTCAGGAGGGGAAAGGAGTGGAAGAGTAGAGGTCTCTGGGGAAGAACATAACTAGGGGCGAGGGTGTGGACGTCGGGGGATGGAACTTGTTTCTTTTTCTAATGCTGACACGTATCTTTTAATCTACATTTCTTCCTTGCTTATTATAGACAGGTTTGGTTGACGTGTACATATTTGTCTGAATCCGTAATCACGTATGTCGTATTGCAGTAGTTCATTTGACACCTTCGGCAGCCCGACCTCGTAACGCGGCATGGGTTTGCAAGAAAACTATCGTTTAAGGGTAAGCATTTCGGCTTTTCGGAGTAAAAGACGGAGGTGTGTTGCAAAATGTAAGTGTCTACGTACGCCTCGTAGTTCTATTTTATGTTAAATCGTAGCCTTGAGAAGCAATCCAAGCCTAGGACGGAAGTACAAGACCTGATATGCTTCGAGCGGAGCTTTCGAGATCCATGTGTCAAGAAAAAGCAGTATGATATGATTGACGAAGACAAGCCCTTTCGTCAATTATACCTCACCGCACCCAGTTCTACTCCAACTCCTTTCGCATACTCTCTTGTAGTACTTCTTTTAGCTTCTGCGCAAGTCCAGGTGTGAGCTGGGTAATGCCATCCGAGGTAGCAAGGCGGTACGCAGGCATGGGTTGATACGTGTCTGCTAGAATCTAACACCCCGATGAAAAACGGGTTTACAATGGTGTTAGCTTTAGCAAGGGCAGAAAGAAAAGAAAAAAGAATAATTCACCTGGCTATTTTCGACAAGGACCGAAGCAAGAATATCATCTGGGTCTCCTATTCGACCAAGAGCGGGGACGTTGCGATCATCTGTAAAATAGACATTGAATATGGTGAGTAAGAATTTCTGAAAAAGAACACACCATGTATATGCATCCATCCCTCTCGCATCTGTATAGCACCATTTCTCTGTATCTCGTCAACGTCTTCGCGAAGACCAGCTTGTATGGCTGCGTTAAGTATTTCGCGGAATTTAGCTGTTGGTTACGCACAAATTGAAATCGGTGTTAGAAGTGACAACTTTTTCCTAGTGTGCTAGCAGTAAGAACTCACGATTTTCCATGAAGTCATTTAATCCTGCTTCAGCATCACTACCTTCCGTCTGTGCGGGAAGCCATCCTATGACGCAAGCTGAGTCCGGTTTGGGTGGAGGGTCAGGAAGAAACGACAAGGCATAGACTGGTAGTGCATTTGAGAGCGGGGACGGTGGGTAAATGAGGTGGTAGAACAGGTCCGGACGACTCGGGTCAGGGAATGAGGTGCTGTCTGCCGGTGAAGAGGGTTCTGCACTGGGCGACGATAAGCAACGACGACCCAATTCAGAAGTATTCACTACAGAGATTGAGAGGACGGGAAAGTGGTGGTTGGGTGCTGGCAGGGATTTCTCGAAAGAATGGGTTCCGTGTCTCGTGAAAGTAACAGAAGAGAACGTTCTAGGACAGCTTGGTGTGCATATTGCCCTTGAACGCGAAGTGGTATGGAAGATGTCGAGGGCAGATGACAAGCGTCGTAGCATTTACACTTCAAACGCCCAAAGTTCAATTGGGGAATGTCGGGCTCTGACACGCCTTTACGTACTGACCAATCATGTTGAGCATATTTTCAAGTCAGCACCTAAGCTCAGAGAGAAAGAAATAAATTTTATAACAAGGATATACATTGTAAGCTATAGAGGTACAATGTAGAGGGAAGATCAATAAAATTAATGAAGAGCGAAAGGAAACCATAGAAGAAAGAGGGACCATACGCAAAGGAATGTGAACATATAAGACGCATAGGGCAAACAATCGAACAGAATGAGGAATGCATATTAGACGTGATGAGATCGTGAAGTAGATCGTGATATGAGTGTGACTGCAGATGTATCAAGAAGCAACAAAAAATGATTGAAAGCAAACCAAGAATGAAATGAAGTGCAAGCAAGCAAAAAAGCACCGTCTACATGTACAATACAACAAATGCGCAATATTTTTCCGACAACACCTTTCAACCATGGACTGAGCCCCGAGGGGTTCTCGGGCCAAACAAACCGGGACTGCTCTGATCAGGTACAAGAAGAGTAGGTTCATGAGATGGAGGACTAGGTTGTAGATCGGGATTAGCTAGAGAAGAATCGTTAGAGATCGTCAAAGTATATCAACAGGTATCGACTTACGTTGCCATGTAGCCCAGCTGTGCACCTGTCTTCTGGGGTCCATGACAGGCGGAGGAAGTCCTGGGCCGCCTGGGCCGCCTGGAGGGGGTGGCGGAGCAGCTGGCGGAGCGGCTTCCCTCCTCCTTGTTCTCCTCGATCTCTGGGTGACTTGTCTCCATCCAGGTCTTGCTTGCGGCACTTCGGGAGCGGGTGGTTCGGGTGGTGGTGGAGGCTCCTCTGCAGGCGGTCCTCCAGGCATTCCTGGTGCAGGTTTCCAATCACCTTCAAACTCGCCACCAGGACCGTACTTCGATCGAATACAGAAGAGGTAGCCAATTTCGTGTAGCAACCCACGACGTTCTTCGCGCAGTTTACCAACCTCACCAAGGAGCATACGAACTTCGGCAGCCAAGGCCTTGGAGAATTCATCGAGATAGCCTTGAACATTGAACGGAACTTGTTCATGGGCAGTTTCTCGGACAGTGTTGATAGTTTCTATGTGATGGCGTTCACAGTCTTCACGCCAGGCTACATTGAGATATCAGGTCAGTCATGAATAATCGTTGAACAGTAAGTGAAGACTCATACCATCAGAAACAGATTGCAGGAGCTCCTTTAACTCCTGATTTTGTCTCGATAATTCAGCAATAATTTCTTGAGGGCCTGGCACAATACAATAAATGTTATACGGCACAGAAAAAAAGAAGTTTAAATTTCTTACCTGGTTGTCCAGCCTTAGCCTCCCTTCTCTCGTCTTTCTTGTGAATCTCCTCCTGGACCATTGCGTATAACTGAGAAACCATGTCCCGGGTCTCAATCGCGTAAGCGTCTTTTTCTCGCCTCCTCTCCTCTTTCAGTACCCACCTCTCGTCGCATACTCTCTTTTTCTCGTCCATAATCGCCCTTTGATCATTCACCAAGTTCGTAATATCACTCAACTGGGCTCGGAAACCTTCGTCTCTCTCCTCACGTTCATGTCTCTCTTGCTCCTTGTTTTCCAAATCCATCTCTTGCATAGTCTTTGAAGCCTTCTCAGTCTCAAGCTCCTCACGAAGCCTAGCTACTTCCTCTTCCAACTCCTTGATTCGGTTGTCACGCTGTTCGTCAAGTGTAAAACGAGCTGCATCAGCCTCTGCCTGTAGTCGACTACGTTCAATGGCCTCGGCCTCACGTTCTCTAGCATGATCCTCTCGCTCCATATCAATGACTTCCCGAATCTCTTTTGCATGTCGATCAGCGGCGTCTTGATACGATCTCCTGACAGACTCGGCGATAGACTGAACATCACTCGGCCGCTCTTGTAATGTTTGAGTTTCCAGGAGTTCACCAGCTTCGCCTTCTTCGCCAGGCAATACCCCGTGACGAATAGACGGTTCCCTCGGAGGCGGTAAGGCAGCCAACCTGGCCTCAGCCTCTTCCATCACCCTCTGTGTTTCTTGAGCTTGAATATTCCTCCTGTCCTCGTTTTCTAAGAAGATTCTATTCCGGTCTTCTTCATGTTGCCTAAATTCTTGTTCGCGCTGCTCTTCAGCAGCATGGGCAGCGTGATCTCGTTGTTCTTCTCCTTGCCTTGTAGTGTCAACAGCTTCGGCAAGTTGATGTTCCATGTCCTCTAGACGTTGCAAACGCTCACGTTCAGCTTCGGCATCGGGAACATGTCCGAAAGGTGTTGCAGTTTCGCGAGGGGGAGGAACCGTAGTAGGCACTGGGGACTCGGGTGCATCAGCAAATATGCGTGTTCGACCACCTTCTGTTGGGCGGGGACTAAGCGGTGGGATCCCATGTTCGACATCTCGGCGAGAACCTGCCCTCGTTGGCGGATAAACAGGAATAATTGGTGCATCGGAAGGGGCAGTACGAATTGTATGGGCCAATTCGGTTCGGGGAGTGCGTGGGACAGTAGGAGCGCGGTGTTCTACGGGAAAGTGTTGTCCATCATCATATTCAGAGTAGCGATCCGCGCTAGGGGGGCCTGGAGAAGAAATTGATTACAACATAGTGCAGAGACAAGAAAATATCCACTTACGGGTAGGAGGAGGAATCTGATGGATCTCCTCAGGCTCTAACTCCCCAGGATGATGTATAGGAGTAGGACCGGTTGTGCGACGGGTAGGAGCACGCGTTGGAACCCGTGGGGCTTCATGCAGTTCTTCAGTTGGGTAAACCTCAGGAACATATTCCGTTGCTGGAATGATCGGCGGCGGAGTATGACTGGGGACACCAGATACATGGTGACGAGGTGGACCATGGGGATCATATTCTGATACTGGAACAACATGCGTGGGGAGATGCGTAGGGACATGTGTGGGGACATGTGTGGGGACATGGGAGGGAGGGACGTGTGTGTCAGCGTATTCTGTTCCAGGACGACGAGAAGGACCAGCTGATACATGTGTAGGTGGGCGGTGAGCATCGTAATCAGAAGTATAAGGGACTTCAGGAGAACGGGAACGGGAACGTCGCCGTCGCCTATGACGTCGTCCTCCATCACGTTCAGGACTGTAACTCGGACTTCTGCTATAGTCCCTTCGATGTCTGCGATGTCTACGGGGACTACGAGAATCATCAGAATAAGGACTTGTGGACCGTCTACGACGCCTTCCATAATCATCCCGATAACGACCTCGAGGTGAAGGAGACCTTGAATATGGCCTTCTCCGACGATGACGATCGTCATATGGCCGGGTAGGAGATCTTGAGTAAGATCTTGATCTCGGACGATGACTAGGTGAATGATAAGTGGGAATATGAGTGGGAGGGCGCGATTCATGAGGTAGAGTACCGAGCACATGAGTTCCCGGTGGGGGGACCATTGTCGGTGGGAAACCATATTGACTGTGGGCAACGCGAGGAGAATGGCTTCTTGATCTGGACCTAGGTCTGTCCATGTGTATAGTCGGAGGGACCATCGTAGGCGGTGGACTTTGTTGCATAATTATTGGCGGCGGGGATCGACTATGTCGAGTACGATGAGTTCCAGCTTCAGGAACGATAACAGTCGGCCCCGGTTGCTGAACGGGCATAGCCATTGGCATTCCTTGTGCCATCGTACCTGGATATGCTGGACCTGGTACCATCGTTGGCATTGTCCCTGGGTAGGAAGGTTGTTGTTGAATGATCATAGGAGGAGTGCGAGAGCGAGAAGATCTGGAACGGGAACGGGAACGAGAGCGAGAGCGACGAGGACGAGTCTCGACATAATGGGGTACTGTCGGTTGTTGTTGAGGAGGCACAATGAACTGAGGGCCTGCAGGAGGGGTCGCATGTCGACGGGAAGGCGAGCGTTGCATGATAATAGGCGTATGAGAACGAGAACGAGATCTACTTGAACTACGGGATGGTGAAGACCGTCGGGACCCTCCAGAAACCACAAAGGTGTGAGGTTGTCCTGGAGGAGGTATAACCATCGGACCACCCAGCGGGCCCATTGGCATCACACCGGGGACTGCGGGGACTGGTCCGGGACCAGTTGCTGGAGTTGGATGCACATGCACTATGGTTGGCTGTGGTTGCTGCTGAGAGGCCTGGGTAGGTGGCACAGTAACGTCGGGGTGGCGAGGGGTGCCAGGATATGGCTGAGTAGCTACACTAGGATGAACTTGAATAATAGGGGGTCCATCATGAGGTGTGTGTGGGCGTCCAGGAGTAGTACGTCCTGAGGGTCCTGCAGGATGGGGAGCATCAGCCATCATCTCGGGCTGTCCGTGAGGTACAGGTATCGGAGTTGGGGATGCACTTGGACGACTGGTATAACTAGGACGTCTTCCTGGTGAATAACGACGGGGTGGGCTACGGCTGGAAGTCCTACTGCTGCTACTTGAGCTGCTTGGAGGCATCTGGAGAATAGTAGTAGGGGGTTGTGGTGGAACAAAAACTTCGGTTGGACCTTGTCCTGGCATCCCTCCAGGTACAACTCCGGGCATTCCATGTTGGTCTGGATAGGTCATTGGAATGACAGGCGCAGGACCAATACCGCCAGGTTGTTGGACTATAACTGTCCCAGGTTGATATGGTGTAGGGTGGGGCATGCCGGGCACAACAGGCGTAAAACCTGGCACGGGGGAGCCACCAAATCCAGGTACAACTCCAGGGATGACGGGTGGTTGATGCTGCGGAATAACAGGAGGCCCGCCAGGACCTGGTTGAAAGCCTGGTGGGAAGGCACCAAAATGTTGGGGTTGAGGCATTGTTACTGTAACATCACCTGGCGAGCCATCACTGCTACCACTTGAAGACTCGTAATCTGGTACTTGAGGTTGAACAACGGGAATTTGAATTGCTGAGAAATCGTCAATAGGTTTGTCAAAAAGGAAAAAAAAGGGAAAAACATACGAGCAGGCCGTTGTTGAGCCAAAAGCGAGACGTATTCTCGTAATGCCGTTATGTTTGCAATTACAGTGCCCAGTTCTCGTTGGCGGTCAACAACATCCCTTTCCATCCAACCATTGAGCTGAGTCATGTATCTGATTAAGTCCCGAGTCTGCTCTATGTTTGTGAAAGTCGCTGCATGTGTGTCCTAAAGGGATTGAGAAAACGGAATTCCAAAGTCATAATCAAATAAGCTTACTCTAACGACTCGCAGTACTTCATCAAGGTTAGGCACCTGGAATGCCTGCAAAAAGCAAAAAACAGTGAGGGTCAGTTCATGAACGACAGTTTTATAGAAACTACTTACCAGTGGTTGAGGCACTTGTGTCTGACCAGTCTCATGGTGAATAACCGGAGGTGGAGGGGGTGGTGGGCCTGCAGTTTCGGGTTGCGCCTGAATATCTAGTTAGATTTGACTCTTATTCAACAACAGATAAACATACTGGTCTGTACCAAGACGTCCCAATTGGAGGTTCACCTGTACCCAATGGGGGCGCTGTTTGAGCTCTGTCACCATCACCAGGAGGAAACTGAATAAAAGGAATTAGCAAATTTCTTCTCCATCTGTAAATAAAAACTAACTATAGGCTGCGGCGGAGGCATATATGGACGTGCCCTTGAAGGGGTAAATTGACGATGATCAGGCCTCGCAGTCGATGGAGTCGTTGTCGGAAAATCGCGCATTGTTGTAGTATCATCAACATCAGGACGTCGACGATAGGGCTGTCTTCTAGGCATTGATGTGTAAACATGAGGAAGTGGAGCGGTTCGCGACCGTGTCGGTAAAGTGAGTTGACTACTTGGGCTCTCAGATCGGTCTCTACGTCTCATCTCCGGCATCCGCAGGGGCGTAAAAGGATCAGGCCCTCCAGTCGGAGTAGGTTCAAATACAGGGGGCTGTGACAAAATTTGGTTGAGCCTCTCCGCGAGAGAAGGACCAGTATCCGGCTGCCTGGGGCCAGGCTGGACTGGAGGATGTTCACTCCGAAAACGATCCAGAAGGTCTCTGAAGTCCATACCCTCAGACGATTCCGAGGGAGCTGGTTCTTCGGTAACAGATGGAGCGGGAGGCGGAGCAGCTGGTGGCGGACGATTCAAAAGGGTCTGTAAAAGAGCCTCGAGGCGAGCCATTCTCCCGAGAAGTTCAGTATTATCAAGTAGTGGAGGACCAGACTGATTACGAAGAGCATCCAAAAGCTGATCATTTGTTAGTTGCCTATCCAGTATACCTCGAACTTGGTTCCTTATGTCGTGTAGTATGGGGAAAGGATTAGGAGCAGATGGGCGTACAGTCGACAGCGTCGTTGATGTGGTCGGAGAGCTCGGGGGCGGAGTGATAGATGCGGGAGGTGGAGTAGGTGTAACATCGGTTTCTCCTGAGCTAGCTGGATAAGACACAGTAGCGCTAGGAGTAAATTCGCTTGAAGGGATCTCTGTAGACGAAGAAATGGAGGAACTCGGACTGCTTGGAGGGCTCGAGGAAACTGGCGAAACAGGAAGAGGTGGTATATCAAAATCAATTACAGAGGTACCATCCATTGACTCCTCATCTTCTTCGACGGGAATAGGAGTGATAGGTGCCATTGGAGAAGGAGGACCATACAAGACCCAGTCATCGGAATGATGCGAGGACAAGAACGAAATGCTACCTTCGGAACTGGGAGTGTGAACTGAGGATGAAGCTCGTCGGAAAGCGTCCACCTCGATCTCCTCTGGTGGTACATCCCGCTGAACGTCCTCGGGATATCGAGGTTCGGTACGAGACCTTGGTGGTTGAGGTATGGGTAGTGGCACTTGGGGTTGTGGTTGATGCAGAAAACGAGCCAAGTCCTGAAGTTCGTCCTGTAACTCCTGCATTCTGTCACCCAGAACATGATTTTCTTCTCCCCGGTTCCTATCGTAGTTGCGCACTTCATCGATGAGACGGTTTAGCTCGTCCGCGATACCTCTATCAAGGGCCTGTTCACTGGAACTGCTTCTGACGGAGGGAACTGTCAGTAGAGTATCCCGCTGAGACGGTTGATCTCCTCTGGGAGTCGACACGCTAACACTGATACTAGGTGCGATAGGGCTCCGACTTCTACTACGCACGCTAGGAGTGATCTTCACCAGAAAAGATAAACAAATAAATAACAAAATATTAGAAACAAGCCCAGGAATACAAGAAGAAAAATTCCTTACCGTTCTTGAAGCAACCGACATCCTTGGTGTACTTAACAAACTAGGCTCCGTCTCAATTTCACTCAACCTTATCGCATAGTAGGGATCACGCTCCCTCTCCTCAATCTCCGCAATTACTGAGCTAGAGTCCAGGGTCGAGGAGCTGATACTCGTTTGTGAAGTCGACGACGAAGTGCTCATGATCGAAGGCGTCCTAGCAAGACTGGCCATACTGCCCAAGCTCTCCAATTCCAACGAACTTTCAGTCCATATGAACGAAGAAGGCGTCGGAACATCCGATACGCTTCGCGAAGAGGGCGGAGGAGGAAGAGGAGATATTGCGGGGAACGTCGGCGGAGTAGCAGAAGATGTTATAGACGTCGGTGTCTCGAGGATGGTAGCCATGCGGTCCATTGAAGAGTAAGATTCCGTATGGCGGAGGAATGAAGTCTCAAAAGAAATATCAGGACCTTCTTGTAGAGCGATACTCCTAATACTTGGTGAAGGCTCAAGCTGACTGGAATCGTAAGAACCATTACTCTCAGTACCCCATCTCATCGGTCCAAACATTGGTGTAGTCACAGGCCGAGGTGTACTAGGCGAAGGGCTGGGAGGTAGAGGCGTCGCTGCTGGCGAAGGCGTCAGGCTCGATTCCGAAGATACAGTCATCGTTAATGTCATCGTTGAAGAAGGTAAGGTAGTAGGCAGTCGCGAAGTACTACTGCTAGAGCTCGGAGGAGCAGATACGCTGACTGTCGACGAAGAGATACTTGACAACGGCTCGGACGTCACTCTAGAGGTAGTAGGAGGTTCCAAAGTCATCGTGATACTCGGTTCTGAGGGTGAGGAAGGAGGTAACGAAGACGTCTGAGTCTGAGTCTGCGTCCATTGGATACTAGAAGGTGTGGAAACATCGCTGCTCTCCTCACTTGACCTAGGCGGACTAGGTAAACGAGTCTGGGTCGCAGGCGTCAACGAAAGTTGCAGATCTGATAATTCCGAGAGCTCCGAAGACACCTCTGAAGGAGGCGCGGAAGGTAGTAAAGGAATATACTCTGGCAGAACAGTTGATACAGTCGAAGGAGACGAGATCGATGGTACTTCACTTGGAGGCACAGTTACCGAAGGAGTCGGTCCTAGACTGGGAGAACGAGAAGGTAAAGGAGGAGGTATCGACCTTGGGGTAACTTCTTCGCTTGGAATAATGGGCATCACGTCACTCGGGCAAATCTCCGCCGTAGAATACTCTGTTCCAGATTTTTCCGTTACAGGAGGTTCCGACACCGTCTTGTAAGCTACCGAGCCCTCACTCGCAGTTGTATAGAGCGAAGGAATCGAGGGCAAAGATGAAGCTTCAGATGTCGGTGTCCTCGCAGTAGCGTAATCCGAACTTCCTTGGGAAGCAGTTTTGTAATTCTCCTCACTGCCGTATTCCTTCCCAGATTCAGATGCGGACGAAGGAACTGGCGTCGTCTCGTCTGTCACGGAACTCGTGTACGTCTGCGACCGACTTGTCAAATCAGAGGAAAGACAGACATCGTAACCGGTTTCACTGGATCGGTTGCCGCTAAGAGGACCGGTAGATTGAGTGTAAGTCCCTGAACCTGTATAACTGCCTTCTCCATCTCTAGTGAGGGACCCAGTGGCACTGCCCTCATTTTCCTTGTCGCTGCTTTCATCAGAAGGAGAGTAACCACTACCACTTCCGCTTCTACCACTGGAGGAGTAAGTATGCGAGTGCCCAGTTCGTCTGCGAACTTCCCGAGCTCGGCTGAGTGAAGAACCTGTCGAGGGAGAAGTGGGTGTATACGAAGAACCTGTATAAGGTGATCCAGAACCTGTGTATGGTGACGAGGCACCGTATGAAAGTGTATTCGTGTACGGAGTGTAAGGAGATCTAGAACAAAAAAATCCAAAAGGCATTAAACATCCCTCTTCTTCAAAATTGGAAGGAAAAAAGGACTTACCCAGTCCCAGTGTACGTGTCGGTTCCTGTCCCTGTATACGGCGTCCCCGTGTACGTCCCCGTTCCTGTATAAGGCGTGCCGGTATATGTATCAGTGTACGTCCCCGAAGGCGAATCCGTGTACGTCCTTGTCTGACTACTAGGCGTGTAATGCGAATCACCAAGCATACTCGCGCTTTCCGTTCCCCTGTAGGACATACTACCCAGTCCAGTCCTTTCGGTTGTTGTGAACGTCCTCGTTCCGGTGGTCCCAGTTCCAGTCCCGGTGTAAGTACCAGTGCCAGTATAAGTACCAGTGTACGTCCCAGTCCCAGAACCTGTCTCAGTTTCAGTCCCCGTCCAAGGAATTCTCCCAGTTGTTGTTGTTGTCCCACTCCTCGTAGCCGAATCCGTGTACGATCCAGTATAACTGCCAGTCGCTGTATAACCAGTTCCAGTATAAGTCCCAGTCCCCCTCGTGTACCCAGTATACGACTCCGATCCAGACGAATAATCCGTACTTCCTCCTACCCCGGAAGGCGTTTTCGACCTCGCCGAATAAAACTCTTCTCCCGATTTCGATGAGGCCGAAGATCTCTCTCCCCAACTCTGCGTCGCCTCTCCAACGTCTCCCAAATCTGTCATACTCCCACTCTTCCTTAACCTAGTGCTAGCTCTCCTACCTCCCGAAATCGCTCTAGAATCTCCTCTATAGACATACTCATCTCCATTGATATCTGTATCATCAGCCGTCCGAGCATGATGCGAAGGCAACCAAGTCGTCGTTCCCGAACCGCCAGGTGGAAGCAAATGGCCAGAGGAATCTGAGAGGGAATAATATTTTCCGGAACCCGAAGAAGATGAACCAGAAGAGGAGAGAGCTTTGGATTTCCTAGGTGAACTTCCTCTCGGGCCTCTTGTTCCACGTCTACGACCTCGATCAGATTCTGACTCGTACAAATCTTCGATTTCTGGGACTTCAGCGATGGGAGGAACAAAGACTGTGCTCCTACTTCCGGACCTGGTACTCGTGGACGAAGACACACTTGAGTGAGAGTCCATGGAAAGAATAGTCCTGATAGAACCAGTAGGAGACTGCGAACGCGCGAACGAAGGAGTGATGGAAGGTGCACGAGTAAGAGAAGGTGTCGGTGGGTTGTTGATCGCTTCCCTGTTAGAACGAAGATATCAAAAAAGGATCAGTGAACCTAGATCTCAGAAAAAGGAGCAAAAGAAACAAAAAAAAACGACTAACCAAATCCTCCCAATCCACTGCTGTCTCTGTACCAAATTATCACAAGCCAGTCTCTCCACTCCATCTCCATACACCATCCAAAACGGTACCAGTGAGTCCAGCAAGTTCTCTCCTTCTCTCCCTCCACCTGGTCCTCTTTCTCCTCTTCCTCCTCCAGATCTCCTACTCGCGGCATCCTGTTCCCTAGCAGCCACAGCACCCACATCATCTCTTGCTCTAGGATGATTCAAGCTCAAAGCACTCTCCACCGTCAAACAATTGATCAAATCCAACTGAACAACAGCTCTCCCCATCGGAGCTCTCTCAGCCGAAGAAGTCGGCGCGAGCCAGGACAAGAGTAGAGTCCTCCGATACAGAAGCGCTTGACATCGTTGCCATTGAAAGGGAGGTTGGCCATGCACGTTCAGGTAATAGATGGTTCCAAGATGGAGGGGCTGTTTATGAAAGCGTGAGAAAAAACCATTTGATGTTAAGTACGCAATAAAAACCAACTTACAGTCTCAGACCCATTCCCTCCCAAAAAATTCGTCAGCTCACTTGCATCTAATCCATTTCCATTTCCATTCCCACTGCCCACACTTGCCCTCTCCCCATTCCCTCCTCCTCCTCCTTCAGACAACCTCCCAGCAGCAGCAGCAGCTCCAGCACTCGCCCTCCGTCTCAATCCAAACAACCCTTCTCTCTCCTCCGCTAACTCTCTAGCCAAATCGTCTGCCGTAGGTGGTAAAGGTTTCTGTCTCCTATCCCCCGGGGTCGGTGAAACACTAGGACTGGGTTTACCTTCCCTTTTTCCTCCCTCTCCTTGACCTTCTCCTCCCTTCGTAGGTGTCCTCTCCTTCCACAAAGCCACAATGTTCCTCACGCTAGCCAGAGGACTTCGAGGGGACGAAGATTGCCCTGGTCTCCTCAAAGTAGATGAAGTCGACGCCGTCTGAGTCTGAGTCTGGGTCGTCGTTGTCTGCTGCGTCGAAGTGAACTGAGAAGGCGACAAAGTCGATGAAGGATCTCCTCCGCCTAAAGCCGTACCCGTCATTGTCGTCGGTGTATATGTCGGTGTATACGAGCCCGTGTAAGAAGCCGTATAAGAAGGCGTGAATGACCCTCCACCATAACCCGTTGTCGTGTCAGTAGCAGTAGAAGGTCTAACAGGAGGCGAAAGGATAGAATAGCCCGTCGTGGGTGTTTGTGAACGAGTGTAAGAAGCAGAGGACCCGGACCCAGAACCGGAGGAAAAAGACGATTTAGTAGGTGAACCAGGACGTGAATGCGTAGCGCTAGTGGTGGTAGTAGCTTCGAAAAGACCGATGAGCTGGTTCGCTCGACCCGGTGGTGGAAGGTCTCTATCGTGATCTGTAGAAGACCTAGCATGGCCTCCTCCTCGGCCAGGAGTCGTGGGAAGAAAAGCAGAGCGCGGACGAGCAGGTACGGTAGTCGTTCCTTGGGACACGCCAGAAACAGGACGAGAGGAAGTCCCCTCTGTGCGTTCCGTAATTCTACTAAGCCTCACACGAGGATCGTTCGAGGGTGGCGGATACGAAGTGGATTGAGTCATCGTTCCCGAAGCAGTAGGCGAAGTCGGGCTCAACAACGTCGGGAGAGAAGTAAAAGACGGTGAACCTGTATATCCTCCTGGAGTAGCCGTGGAAGAAGTATACGAGCCCGAACCGGTGTAAGAGCCTGTATAGGTACCAGAGTAGGATCCACTTCCAGTATAGCCATATCCAGTAGAGATAGTGGGTTGTCGAGGGTTGGAAGAGCCAGCTGACCAAGTAGATAAAGCTTGCTCCGTATCGTCGAGTTGGTCATCGACGTTGGTCAGAGTAGCCTCAATCTCGTCAATAGAGTCGGAGTCTTCATAGGAATCGTCGGAATAGGTATGTGTGTTGGTGTCGGTGCGTGCGGGAGATCTTGAAGTTCTCCACATTGTCGTTGCGGTTTACACTTGTCTGGAAGTAACAAAAAAAAATCCCAGAAACAGACAACTTGTCAGTACAAGAACGAAGACAAGAAAGAGGAAAGGGGATTCTTGCATTGGCTTTTTTTGAGAGCCTGCTCAAGGCAACATTGAAAGAAACAATGGGGAAGAACACAGTATACAAACTCGTGTTTGGCCAAGTTGGGAATTCGAACTTTGGGATTGAGGGCAGGTCAAGTCGCGGACAGTCAACATCACGTGTACGCGTGTTCTGCTGATCAACAATCAACTTCGCTTAAGCTCTCTGAGCTCAGAGTTGCCCCTCGAGCGAGGGAGAAAGGAAACCTTCCTCTATCGCAGAGAAAACCATTTACTTCCAAGTCCTCTTCAAGATGCGGAAGTATAAATCCTTCAGAGAAAATAATCTTTTGTTTAAATTTCAATTTGGTTCCGGAACTGAGACTTTTTAAAAGCCCCTTTCTTTCTGTTCGGTCTTGGTGACTTCCCTCCTCGACGTATCATTACGTCCATTGCTGTTCCCCATAATCTAGCCGGCACCGAGTCTCTACCTAACCCTACCTAACCTCTACAGATCAAGATGTTCTGAGACAAGGAGTATTCTTATGCACTTTTAATCTTCAACTTCAAGACTACGGTCTTGTCTGTCATCTTCCTCAATTGAAGATTTCCCAGGCGCATAACGGAAATGCTGACAATGGCTCCTTTTTGTCGACTTTCCAGATGGTACGCATCCTATTGATGACCATTCATGTATTCAAATCGTCTTCCTTCTGTCGAGCAACAGAAAATAATGCATTTATTGAATGTACAGACAGTCTGTGATTTGAATGATGTCCACACTAACCAATACTTTGCATCATACATCCCTCTTCAAGCTCGAATTCCTCATGCTACCCTGGACTTGAAACGACAATACATCGCTGTCCATGTAGGCTGCCAAACACCACTTGTTCAATCGACTCATATCGTTCTTGATTCCTCTCTTATCCATGCTTAATGATCTTGTATTAGTAGATGTATCATCAATGAAGTATGACATATCTAGAGTTCGATTTCTGCTACTGCCTATCGTCCCGGAAAGAAACGAAACGAAACGGCAAAGACAGAACTTAAAAATGACTGGAAGCATGCCCTTCAAGGAAAACAGTCTCTATCTTTTATTATTATTTTCAACTTAGTTCCTGAGATCGGGAGAGTGTTTCTCTTATCCATTCTGGGTCGGCGTTATGGCAGCGAGTGCCCTCGATAGCGGACCCTTTGAGATCTAGAAAGCAAACTGCGCGGGTCCTCTAACTTTAAGGTCAAACGCCCCAGGCACGTGTGCTTAGTCAGCCATCTGCTCCCTTCAAAGAGACGCGCGCTGAATCAGTCGGATAGAGCTCTGACTCGTGTGCCTTTGTGACCAGCCTAAACCGATCCCCGCTACTGAAGAAAAACCAATGGCCGATGAAATGGATGTCGACACTCCTGAAGTCAAGAAGGAGAGTAAAGACAAGCAGAGGTTTGAAGTGAAGAAGGTCAGTCAAGGAACTAGGCTCGGTTATCTGCAGGACGACTTTCTTTATCCAAAATCCTAACCAACTTTCTGTTTTGATAGTGGAATGCTGTCGCACTATGGGCATGGGGTGTGTATCATCTCAATCTCTTCTAATCAATCTGTCTGTCCAACTCTGATTTCTCTCTCTCTGCATCGTAGATATCGTCGTCGACAACTGCGCCATCTGTCGCAATCACATCATGGAACTCTGTACATATCCCTCTCTCTCTCTTTCTTTCATTTTCAGACTTTACTAATCTCATCGGACTCTGATTCTGTATAGGCATTGACTGTCAAGCCAACCAAGTCTCTGCGACCAACGAAGAATGCAACGCCGCTTGGGGTATCTGCAACGTGGGTCCATAAGTCTTCACAAACGACTCTCGAAATCTAACCTTTCTACTCTCCCACATCTCCACAGCACGCCTTCCACTTTCACTGCATCTCTCGTTGGCTAAAGACGCGTAACGTTTGTCCGTTGGATAACCGTGAGTGGGAATTGCAAAAGTGCGTTTTTTCTATCTCTCCTCCTTTTCTCCGTCTTTGTTCTGCCACTCTTTTCGTCTTCGTTTTCCTACACCTGTACTAACCTCCCTCTCCTCCCTCATCTGGTCCCCTCCCCACTTCACACACGTGTTTACAGGTATGGTCGTTAGATCTTCTTTCCGTATCTCGCACCTCCACCACTCTCGAGCTACTCCAGCCTTTGTACCTCCTGCATGTAATCCGTGTATAATATCCCAACTGTGAAAATTTGCCCCATCGATCTTATTTTGCTCTCTCCAATTGGTGAACGACTATGTGAACATCTCTGAGGAATCGCGCCTTTGAGACGAGCGACTTGCGACTTCTGCCAGCATCTTTTCCTCTAACTCTCTCCTAGTTCCAACTTCCGGGTTTGGACTAAAGAACATACTTTCACGCTAACGTCGGTCGCTGAAAACTTTCCGCTTCGTATGTAACCCAGTTGATCATCACACTCAGACACCCCCCACATACAGACCAACTAGCTTTTCACAAGACACCCAGAATCTCGTTTGGGAGAAGATCTAAAACCTTCTTAACAAGAAAATGACAAGTTGCAGCTCAAGTTGTGTTTGACGGTGAAAAAGTCTACTCATGCATACATACTGATTCATTTGCACCTAGTTGAGCATTAAACTGAAGCCCTCCACACACACACATACCAGCTTCACGACTTCAGCAAGAACCCACAATCTCGTCGTGACCAAGGTTTGGGAGAAAGTCCAGAAATGGCAACCTCAAATTGTGTTTGGCGGTGAAAGTCTCCAATCATGTATACATAGCCTTTTTTTTCTTTGGATTTTCCGTAGTGGCAGGGTCATTACCAGCTACATAGCGTGACTATGATGTTTCCACACGTACTTCTGACGACCGTTAATATTGAATAACAGTTTAGACCTCTGAGTGTGTAGAGTAAGACGGTAATGTGTAAAGGGGAAAAAATTGAATTGCAAGCCCTTGCAGTCCAGACATCAAGACACCTTGCTATTGCATAACTAATTTTCTGCAGAATGAACGGTATATGTACAAAGTACGATATGTAGAACCTAAGAAAACCCTGTTCCAGGAAAAGCTAGAAAAATGACAGTCCCGCCATTCACGGCTCGTCTCCTAAACCAGTCAATCAATCTGTAGAATGGCATGTCGACGTAGTACATATGCGTACTAATCCAATGGACCGTAACGAGCAACGATTTTCGAGACCTGCTCCATATCCATCTCCCCTCCCTCTCCTACCACTCCTATAGGGCACCTACCCTATCGCTACCCTGTCATCTATCCTTTACTAAACTCCCGTCGCACTCATATTCGGCGTCGGCTTTGGCTGCTCTTGTCCCTGTCCTCGTCCTTCTTCCAATGGTCCCTGTGATCCCTGTGATCCCCGAGAAGACTCCTTCGCTCTCGTCTTCTCCATATCCTTCTTAACCACCTCATCAAAATTGTCAGCGTCGAACGATTCTTTACAACACGACCCGCAACATCCCTGTCCGGAACTTCCGCCGCAGCCCATGGTACCAAAGGCCTCTGTTTGATTAGTTTTATTGGGTTTTCGATTGTTTTTTGATGGATTGTCATAGATCCACAGGGGAGAGAGGGATGAAGAGAGAGAAAGAAAGAAAGGTTCAGAAATAAAAATATAGAGAGAAAGGCCACGCAACGTACTGGTCGAGCAAAACGAAGACAAAGCTCCGAACAGTCCTACACCTGTAAGTAGATGCGACGAGTTACAAGTTGGTCATTAACATCCCTTTTACTGGCAGCAGCCTGCTACGTCCCTAAGAGAAAGAAGAGTACTCACAGCAGAGCCCACAACACGCGGCACCAGCGTCTCCTGCTGCATCTCCCATAATTGATGTGATTATTTATCGTTGATAGAACGTTAATAAAACGTTAGGTGTTGTAAATATTAGAGGTGGTAAATCTGTGACGAGACGGAAAGCCCAGGCGAAAAAAAATTCGTGGCTAGGCTCGGCTTTCTGGGTCTCGAACGATTCAACGAGACCAAACCGGAAAAAGCACCAAAGGCGGGTAGGAAGGGATGGGGGAGTCGTGAAACTAGTCTAAAGAAAGGAGGTGCTTTTATTGAATTTATTGAAATTTCATCTTTCAACGAGGCAAAGCTGTGCTACAAATTTACGTATTTCCCAGAAACCGGCTTCCTTCGACTAATTTATGTCCGGTTCATAACAATGCCACCTCTTCCTCTCCGTTTACTATCAGTGCTAGTTGATTGCCTCGGTTTTATCGGAAAATATCTTTCTTCTTACGTGCACCTCAACATTCAATTTGCGTTCGACATACCGTACAGAGGACTATCTATACCTACTACACACATAAATTCAAAGAGCTCCCTATTTCCACTAGCTCACATAAGTCCAGTGAGCCCGAACAACAGTGTGGGGGTAGGTGGGGTGGAGATACATTGTAGCTGTCGTGGCAAGTAGGCTATGCACTGATGAACAGAAACTGAACGTAAAAAAGCTGTCACCCAATTATAAAACCACGAATCTAACGGGCATTGGTGCCCTTCTATTCATGGAGGCTGACTCGCCGTTCGTGTGAGCACGAGAATAAAAGTTGAACACTCGGGAACTGAAAAAAATAAGCAGAACAGAGCAGTGAAGTGAAAAAAAGGCAACCGTAATACATTAGGATTTTCTTTTCAAGAGTTCTTGACAACTAACATACATGCGGACGCCCTTTGTTGTTCAAGAAAGGACAACTCTTCTCCTCTACTATGCTCTGGAACATTCATGATACTGTGTGCATTAGATATCCATTCAACGGAGAAGGGAAAAAAGAAGTGGCCAGCGGGTTCCGTTCAACTGTGTCGGAACGCTACCGACCGCGCGCCGGGACGTAAGACGGTCAACACCAAATCTTTTCCCCGCCATCTTCGGCCAAAACCACGGAAAAAGGTCGTTGAATGATACGAGTGAGTGCTTGGTACTTACCTACAAAAAGCACATTAATCGGTCCGGATGTTCGATGATAAAAATCGACCACTAGCATCATAGGCTACCCTTTGATGTACCCTTATCGTAACAAAGTTCAAAAGGCATGACAGGTCGAGCGAGTACAAAACGCCTGGGACAGACCACATTTTCCACAATCAAGCCTGAAAAAAAAAGAGAGGAAGATCACCAAATCTGAGACCGCAGGTAGAGAAGAGATGTCTCTGAGTTTGATTACACTGCACACAAAAACGACGCGTTGCAGAATACTTGATCATGACGCGAGCCTCGAAAGGGTCTCTCACCGGGTACACAGCTTCCGGTTAAGTAGATAGAGCCTCTGCTGGCTGACAAGTAACATTAATCGTCAAAACTAGCAAGGAAAGAAACTTGAACAATAGGGCCGACCAACGACCTCTCCAGTACCTATCACGATCATGAGGATGGAGGTAGTAAAGCCTCCAAAATCCCATTTACCAAACTCTCCTCGTCACCATCACGTCCTTCAAGTTTTACTCCCCCTACCAGCGTTTCGGCAAACATCACTTCTTTCAACTTCCCTGACCTCTTTTCCTCATCTTCTTTTGAATTCAACAGCAACAACCTCCAATTCGGCGAGGGCGTAGGCCTGATATGGGAGAAGTCTTGGACAGACAGATTCGTCCTCGAGGTACCGGACCCAGTCTCGAGACCAGTTTCAGGGACATTCCTAGTCTGATGACTAGTCTCGACAGTAGTGGTACTGTTGTTGGTGCTAGCGCTAGTGATCATGGAGGTGACAGTGGCGTCAAGTGGGGTACCATTATTTAGATCAGATTCGAAAGATGGATAAGGAGCGAATCGAATCCCATGACATTGTTCGATAATAGGATTCAAGTTGATGTCAATGAAGACGTCTATGGCTTGGGAGGTGTGCATCCGGAACTGTTAGGAAAGGATAGGGATAAAGATCAGTAAATGATGATCAGAATAAAGTCGACTGAATTCCACAGAAAAAAAATAGAAGAAATGCTCGGAGAAGAAAGAAATGTATTTCTGCATTTTTGCAGCGTTCTTTTTTTTTTGTTTTGAATGGATCTCTTTCTTCCAACTTGAAAAGGAAAAAACGGAAAAAGAAAAACTCCATTTAATCCGCCCACCTGATGACATCCTAGTACAACAACACAATCCCTCAAATCGTGTAACATCACGCTTCCGTTTATCCTGGGCAGCAACAGCACGGAATTCTTCACGTTCCGTATCTGCACTGCCGAAATGTCCAAAACCTCGTTCTCGAACACATAAGACGGAGACGGGGTCACGAAATTGACGACGCAGTGATCTAAATCCGAAAGACCCAAATCGGATGATCGAGGTTTTCTTTGTGGGGAAGACGAAGAAGTTTGGTTCGATGTACTACTACTAGTAGATGAACTTGGAATACCATCAATAGAGTGTATGGTAAGGTATTGTTTGACGCGGGATGATAACATTAATTGACTTGTTGATGTCGACGCGGATGACGATGATGTCGTGGAATCTTGGGTCTGAGTTTGAGTGCCAGTGTTTGACTGTGCCTCAGGTTTAGGTGTAGGAGATATTGGTGTCGACAGTGTTGAACTCGGATTATCCGTCTTTGGTTTCCTCTTGAAAGCAAACTTGGATTTCGGCGCGGCAGATTTCCGTAGATCTTCAAGGGTTTTCTCTAGTCTTTTCAATTGCTATAATTTCCGAAGAAAAAAAGGAGTTTTAAGCTAAACGCTCTCGAAAAGCAAAATGAAAAAGACGCTGAAAGAAAGCGAAAAGAAGGCACTCCGGAAAGTAGTAGATAACAAACATACCGCCTCACAGCTTCCCTGATCACTCTTTGGAATCAAACCAATCGCGTCCCTCAAACTCTTCGAAATCTTCTCAAACTCAACCGACAGTGCATCCACTTCGTCTTTCGATATCGAGGTAGCAGTCTGAGATTCCTTTGCAGCATTCAAGCGATTTTCCAAGTCTAATTAGTAACAACAAAGCCAAGTATTAGAATTGATGAGAAGAGATTAGTCAAAGACAGAATCGATCAATGTAAGTTCAGACCAGTTCTCGAGGCTTGAAATTGGGTAAGGAAGACCTCAGCAAACCCCCATCGCTTGGAAGGGTCGTCGTGTAACGGTTTCGAATCGTTGCCAGTAGCGCTCATGTTAAGTGGTTTGAGTCAAGTGGGTAAAAGTATTAAGTCGGCTTGGGATGTGATTAATGACGACAACGTCATTGGTCCATCAAAAATCGTTGATCCTGCAGCTGTTGTACATAGGACTTCTGAGAACTTAGATAGACGAGTGTGCATTAATCCTCGTCAATATACAGACGCTCTAGAAGGCCGATCATATATGATATTCCATTACAATCACTAGGATGAAGCTCGTACAGATATAGAGTAAACAACTACAAAAAAAATGTTGACAAAATAGCGAGTTGAGATGAAAAGAGATGAAAGCTGAACGAATTGGAAAGATAAAATTATGTACATGCACGATAAACCAAGAGAAGTTCAAGAACGAAAAGTCTCGCCATGGGTCACTGATATCCAGAGTGACCATAGTGGGAAGTTCTAGAATACGAATGAGAATATCTCCCCTGTCCTCCTTCTCCGGAAATTACCGCTCCTGCCCCTGCTCCCGCAACCTGAGGTACTGTCGACAACGAGGGCGCTGGTGCAGGATCCAGCACATTATAGTTCATCATGAACGACGACCACTTATCATTCAATGTCGTTCCGAGTCCTCCCGAATACGTCCCCATTCCCGACGACGAACCATGATTACCGCCCCAGCCGGTCGTTGAAGAACCGCCTGCAACACCAGTAGCAGTATTGACGCCAGCACCACCACCACCATGTTGTTGTTGTTGTTGTTGGTCATGTCCCTGACTCTGACCGTAACCTCCCGCACCATAACCCCGACTTTGCCCAGAGTTACTGTAATTATACATCCCCATCGACCCAGCCGTCTCATGGAACAACCCACCCCAACCCGCCGAAAGGTCCGCAAACGTCGTTCCACTACCACCACTAACACCACCACCTACACTCGTTGTCGAAGACGTGCCTTGCATAGCATACGGCGAGAAGGGCGAAGTCAACGTAGACAAGGAAGGTCTCCTGACTGAACCCGACAACGATTTGTCTAAACCAGATGAGTAAGATACATCCGTCATATCCGTCATGACTTCAAGATTTGGTCGATAACCCGAGTCTCCCCTTTCGGCATCTGGATAAGCTTGATGATGTGTTGAAACATGTCCTCCTCCTCCTCCCTGAGTCTGACTCTGGATAGCACCGGATGGTGACGACGACGACGACGGTGGTACAGAGTAAGCCGAAAAACCCTGCTCTGGATAAATTTGAGTACTTGACGATGACGACGATGCCGACAACTTTGGGGCAGAACGATAAGGCAGGTCCCCTTGAATAAACGTTGGTTTACCCGACATTATCGAAAGTTCGTCTTCTTCCGTCTTCAGTCCAGAATCCAGAACCAGTTGATTCCGGTGAGCGTTTTTCTGGGCTTCGATCGCTCGTCTGAGCATGGCTTGCATGACAGGCTTGAAAGAAAGAGAGAGAAAAACAGTCAAACAGTCAATTCATTGGAACTGCTGCCAAAACTAGTCCTTCAAACTCACGAAAGCTTTAGCAGCACGGTTACTAGTCTCTGCAGCATTTTGAAAAACATTACACGCAGAAGCAAACTGTTCCAACGCAGGCGGTTCGAGATTCAGATGGAAGCCTCGTGTGGCGACAGTACCCACAATGACCTGTAAATACACCAGAAATCAACCAAGACATTCGGAAAGAAAGAACAAAATTAAAAGAGCTCAAAAACAACAAAAAAAAAACTCACAGCAGCAGTAAACGCAAAAGACCATATCCTCCAAACTCGCGCGCACAACATAGGTTTCTTTGTGTACTGAACCCTCGTATCGTCCAGAACAAAACAAGC
Organism: Dendrothele bispora CBS 962.96; assembly: GCA_004369135.1. Taxonomy (NCBI): domain Eukaryota; kingdom Fungi; phylum Basidiomycota; class Agaricomycetes; order Agaricales; genus Dendrothele; species Dendrothele bispora. The sequence continues at coordinate 30,392 of ML179151.1, read as the reverse complement.
GCTCTGATAAGCCGCAATCACAGACTTCTTATACGGACTCAACAACGGATTCGAAGGGTAATCAGTCATCGCCTGAGTGAAATACGCTCGGTGTAGATACATGAGCACTGTTTTTTTTGTTCCACCCATTCGAAAAAAAAAAAACAAAAAAAGTCAACAAACCAAACGTTGTGGAAAGGAGTAGAGAAAAGAAAAAAGGAGGGTAAACTCACTGAGATCCTGATAATGAGACCTAACAAACGTCCTCATCGACAACGCCGTCCTTTCATCCACAGGTCCATTCCCATCCGCCTTAGGCACAGCAGCGAAATTCCGAATCTTAGCGTCAAGCTCAAGCACCCTCTCATAAGGTGGAGGTTTAGCACTCAACGTCGCTCTCACGACATGTAACAAACATTCATCAGATGCCCTAAAACCCCATGTTCCGACTACAAGTCGGTATGTAACGGTTTCAGCACCAAAAAAAAAAGAGAGTCCTGATATAAAAAGCTATCACACACTCACAGCCTAAAGGAACTTCGCCAAGTTGATATGTGTATTCTTCTTCTGGAGTAGGAATCTTGGTGTCGATATAATTGGACAATATAGCAGGAGGGCGCCCAGTGACTAAACTCTGTTCCACCCACCACCACCCCCAAATACGAAACGTTAAAATATGGCCGGGGCCAAAACGACTGGGGAATGAAGCGACACACACACCTGCCAGAGCGTGGCGGATAGCAAGTTCCAGAAATACACTCTTCGGTCATACACCTCTCTCCCGTCAAATTTCCACATAGCTGGATCGATATCTTTGTGGGGGTTTCCAAGATCGATTAGGAAAAAGAAGAAATAGTATTAGGATGATAATGATCCAGTAAATTGAGACTTACGGAAACCAATCTGATATTGAACAACTAATAGTGAGCGGAAAGCGTTCCGATAGGCAAAGAAGAAGAAAAAACAAAAAACGAACACACCTTCAGCGCTACTTGATCAGCTAAATTCAAAAGAGCATATGACTGCTCTAAATTACTCTCCTGCCCACTCATGCCATTATAGATACTCATGAGATGTAAAACCTGAGAAAAGAAAGAGAAACAGGGTAAACCTTATTCAGCTACAAAGCACCAAAAGGATGGGACCTTCGATACCGTACCTTGATGGTCACCATGGATTGCTGCTCCAAGACAGGCTGCAACACCACCGCAGCGCAACAGAGTTGATAATAATGCTGCGCCTCAAGATTATAAGGTTCCAATTCGAGGTCAACCAAAGCACCTATCCCACAGACGATGAGGACGAGAGCGAGGTCGTGAGGTCCATAAGATAGATTTTTCTCTTTGTAAACGATAGGTATGAGCTCGTCCACGATTTGTTTGCGAGATACGATGTGAAACATCCATGAGAGGTGTTCTAGAAACGTGTCGCATAAGGAAATGGCTCGTTCAATGGGAGGTAATAGGGACTCTATCGATGATTTAATAGAGGCAACTGGGATATTTGGTGGTGTCATGGGGAAGCATTGTGAGAAATGAACGATCTCAGGGGGGAGATAGGAGCGATCTAGTTCGGGTAGATGACGAGGGGAGTCTGCAATAGGATCTCGTTCCCTGGAATGCTATGGAATAGTTAGAAAAAGGGAGGGAAGACAATTATAACAGACGTCGAAAAATGGCTCACTAATTGAAGTATACTCTATATATACAAGAGAAGTTCAGCTCCTGAAGGGCAAGGACAATGTGAAAAAAACGTACCTCAGAACCACCTGAAGGACCAAAGAAGCGAGAAAAGCCTTCCTTGTCGATATACAATGTTCCCAGAGCATCTGCTAGGTTAGAGGCACCCTCCGCCTCCGCGTCAGCGTCTTCGGTGACTGTCTGCAACGCTGCTACTGGCTCTTCTTTGACTTCTTTACCAGAAAGTAATAACGGATGAGGTACATCAGATTCTTCAGTCTGAGCAATAGCCAGTGCATCTTCCAATGCATGCATTCGTGCTTCAAGTTTTGCCATTTTTCCTTGGAGATGTTCAGTAGCAGCCAGGACGAATCTAAAAAAAAGGGATGCTCTTTAACAAAGTTGTCTCGCGTAGAAAACAAGAAGAATTATCCCAACCTGCTTCCTTCGCCTGGAGGTATAGTGCCATTGGGGCAAAGGGATTGGCATCCGCGTTTGATACATGTACCACAAGGAATAGAACGGTCACATTTGATCTTCAGTCGTCGACATTCTGCGCATGCAATCTAGCTCGGACCACACAGAATAGTATAAGTCAATCAGTGGTAAGGTTTTGTGCAGAAGTAGACAGGGAGATACGCGCAAACAGAGGAGAGAGAGGTGTGTGTGGGTAAGGGAAGATGACGACGACGAGAATCAGTTTGTATGTTCGCCTATTTGTGATAATAGAGCCATACCTCGCCTGTCGTCAAATATGTACACGAAACCCAATACCATAGAAAACGCGTCAACAAGAAAGCAGGACCCAATGATAAGGGAAACGGAAAGAAAAGACCATTCAATAGGAAGCATTAGACCTAGAAAAGACTATAAAGACTCACCTCTACTCCGTCTATCTGCTTTTGTGACCTCTGAGCTCTTATTTGAAGGGAAAGTGTATTCAAGAATGTGCTGTTGGTCACGGTCATCGTGGAGAGACGGGTCTTGTTTGTACAAGTAAGACTCCGACATGGAACTGGGATCCAAATGGGCAAGAAGCTGGAGGAGACGAGAAATTTAACGGGGGTATTGACTGCGCGCCAAAGGAAACTGTGGATGCTGAAATCGTGATGGGCTGTTAATACAGAGTCTCATGGAGAGTAAAACAGTAAAGAACTGTGTCAAGCTACTACGGTTTATCAGTATTTAGTCGATATCCGCAGTTACAAATTCCGTATTCCCAAGATCTGTCGTGCTTCATTACTTCTCCTAGGGTCATGTGTACACTTCGCATCCTGCTCAAAACCACTTCGAAGACCATCGTTGACCTCCTCAAGCTTGTGACCTTTCCCGTAAAACAAGGAGCTTTCTCTTCCTTGCCACCAATCCCGGTTTCCAACATTCCTTCCGCCAAGCCTTTCGTTTCATGATCATCAACGTCTGCGGAACTGCGTCCGGATATGAGTTCGGATTTTCAGGCAACTGGGAACAATTTCTGCGGCTTTGTAGCTTTCTTCCGGAAAACAGGACCGAAGGATCCACTTGAAATGCTGAAACTTGGCGTATGCTCACGCCGAACGTGTATCTACATAATCTAGGATCATTCTTAGCGCTCAAACTCTGACGATCTTGTCGACCATTTTCGTATCTCATGCACTCTTTAAATACCCAGGCCTAAGTTTCCAAGCACCTGTATCCACGGTCCTCTCTATAATTAGTTTTGAAAGATGGTTTACAGGTCGACTACATCATCTTCTTCCAGTGGTTCTAAATCTAAATCGAATTGATATTCATTGTGTCACAGCTGACAATAGCAAAATATCCGTGGCAACCTTATACACCTTCGTGGAAAGGACGTATGGCCTACGGAGGATTTGCTCATGTGGGAGTATGCCCTAAGAGGTCTAGAGATATGTCCTTTGGTTCCTTCCTCCATCGCGGGTTTCCAATAGTTACACCGCAGGGTCCCCGGTCGGAACAGCCGGACGATCAGTAGGGATAATATGTAGGTTCTTTCTTACCTCAGAACCAGCGCTTCGTGCAAGTTCGGATGACGAACCCGCATTCCTCCAAGTAGTTACCCGTGAGTACTTAGTTCTGAATGGCGTCTATCTCAGCTCTCGCATTCATCTCTCGAATATTAAATACCGATCTTTCCTTCAAAGTACCCATTTATCATTTTTTATGTTACCAATCGCGGAAACACTTCGGTTCTCCCGCTAATCCAAATCCGGAGAAAGATCGAGACTCGAGTCATTCCGAAAACTGACTCTTAAGCGCTTTTAGGTACGCTTATACGTGTCTAATTATAAGTGCATCAACACTTCAAACGCTGAATTTATCATGATTACAGATGATGGAGTCATGCAGCTTTTTGTTGGAATCCCAGAGACTCGGACTGTCACAGTCAATTCCTTCCAGATCGACTAATCAAGAAAAGCCGTTCAGCGTCCGTTCGTCTGAATGTCGATCGAAAAATCTAGTCAGAACTTGAAAAATGAGTCCATTATATAGATGATCGGGGACTTCTCTCAATGTGGCGTTTAAAGAAATCATTGAGTCGTCGACAAAAGTAGGTACTTGAAGTTTCTAGAGTAGGAAAGAATAGAGGCCTATAGATTCTAACAGCGTACATGTTAAGTCATACCATCTAATCTGCACAAACCTCGTCGACACGTTTTTGAATGACAGCCTGCGACGACGATCAACATTTTCGATTTGTTTTTCATCTTTCATCATTCACTATTGAACAACGAATGACGGATCTGAGTCTCATTTCTAGTATACTTTGCTCAACAAAGCGAGACAGCTCGACATTAGACACACCGAACATTGGGCGCGACACTCAGCGGGGACGTCGTATAGACTTTTTTTAATAGACAACAAGGGTCACGGAGACAGAAAAATACATTCAGTTAGCAACAGGTTGACGGCCCAAACATTCTTTAATCGGTGACTTGTTGGGTTTCACTGACTTCAAAATTCCTATTCTATTCAATGATCTGTTGAGCGTAACATTTGAAAGACTAAATCGCTGCCACCGGCATGTCAAAATACTGCCAATCTGCCAAGAAAGAAAATGTTTTATCTGATCTAGTGTTTATCTATGAGTTCGACAATTGTCGTACCTAAAAAAAGCCCCTGTAGTTGGTCTAGGGGAGACATAAAAGACTGACAGTACCTGCCAACTCTCTACCATAGATACGTTCCTCAGACGTCCTACCACTTGCTGGCTAAGCCCAACTCCGAGTGCCCAAACGGCGATACGACTATATACCTCTTCCATCCATACTTGTGGAGCACCTCAAAAGCTATACTCCATTCTTTCTTTCGTGAACAAAGCTACTAGCAGTAAGTTATCGAACTTGGTAATCCCGACGTTACTCAATACTAGTACTTTCGGGGACACCATTTAGACATGGCCTCAAACCACTCAAATCAACCTAGCGCCAAACCCCCTATGAGTCAGTCCACTTTCTTTACCCCCTACTACTTTCAATTCTATTCCCCGTTCATCAAGGCTTGACACTGACTCCTTTCTGTCCTTTTGGCATTGAACTTTCAATTTTTACACTAAAACTATCCTCAAAAAAAGGTACACATCCCTCTTCCGGATCAACAGCCGTTGGACATCACGAATCTCTCGCTCACGTCGCTGGAGAGGAATACTCAAAAAAAGTGGTCAAAAAATCAGCAGACGAAGCTGCTGACCAAACAGTTGATTTTGTCACTAGTGGCGAAGCACAGGAGAAGCTGGATGAAGCGAAAGAAGACGCTAAGGTAAGTCCGAGGAAGAAGTGTTTGGCACAATTCCGTGGACTAATTAGTTGAATTCACGTCGGACTCCTAGAGGAAGTACGAGGAAGCAAAGGAGGAAGCTAGGGTGAGTTAATTCTTTTCGAAAGGCTCTCCTCAAGGAGCGTTCTTGAGATTACCGCGGCCGACTGACTGAGTTGGCGACCTGGTTTACAAGGGACATGAGATTAAGAATGCTGATGGTTTGCTTTCATGTTTAGGGAATGTGGGCCAAGTTCTGTGGCTGTTTCAGCGCTGCAACTTGAGACATCTCAAATACGTAGTCCTTACTTAGAACGAGCCACGACTCAGGCGGCTCAGCGCTATGACTGTGTGGTTTTAGGAAGGTGATGGTGTATACTATAGTATCTTGCTACGTGTAATAACAAGTTTGAATACCCTGTTTCGGTACCTACATATTTGCTTGAATCTGGAGGCAAAGCTAGAACTGATTACGCCGGTTCCATGGTATCTGTTAGCGCTGATCGAGCGCTCCGGGCTTGGGCGTGTACATACCGTGGTTCGAACTCAGAGGCGCTGATACGTCTCACGGCTGGTAGAGCAGTCATTGACCCACTTCGTCACTTCCTATGCAGTGTTTTTTTATATGAGAATGGCGTTTACAAACTCTGGCCTACTTACCGAGGAATTTACTGATATCTGGATATTGTAATCCAATCTCCAGTAGTATATATCAATAGATACTAACCGTGAGCAAGTTATGGTAGTCTTAAGGCAATAAACGAGTACTCAGATTGCGTCATGATTACTTAGTACATTTCGGGTTTCCATCAATCTACCAAATAAATAGGGATAGATACACCAGAAAGATTCGCTATAAGAAACCATGAAGGTGTAGGTATTTGCATAGGATCAGTCATTCACGACATATGCCTCAAAGATCAACGTCAGGCCGGTAGAAATGACCAGCATTCATTAATAGTTATCGAGCCCTCACTGGCGAAGCAACAGGATCGATGTGCCTAAACGTCAAGATTGAGTTCGATATCTTCAAGGCTTTGATCCCTCAACCAGGACTTATCGAGACCACTCAGATGGATCGTAGTCTATGATGGCTCAGAATAGGTATCACTGCAACCTATACCAAGCTGTGTCAGTGTGCAAAAGGGTTGAGTCCTGCAGTTTCAAATCACAAGCTTCGGATCGAGTAACATTATAACTATAAATGCTGCCCACGGATCGGTTCAGGTCTTTCGGTTGACGCAGGGCTCAGCAACTATGATCGTACTTAGGAAGAAGAGGAGGAACCGGCAACAGGGACCCACATAGGAGTCGAGCAACAGTGCATTCACTTCGTCCCGAGCGTTCCGATAAGAGTAGTGGCGTATTTCCGTGTCTCAAAAGTGAGCGTTAGACGGAACGAGAAACCCACCTTTTGATCCATTTCTGATCTACTTAATTAGAAATAATTCCGCTGCTGTTAGGATAGGATAGGAATGATTCCTGCTAGGATACTAGGATGTACCTAGTACAACCGAAATTCTGCAACCTTGTGGATTACAGCTATAAACTCCGCGCAACTGGTCCTTGAGAAAAAGCTACCAAATATTAGATAAATGCTATAAAAAAAAAGTTCTGATATTCCTTCAGAAGTCGATTCTCGGGGACCGAAATCCAAAAAGATGCTTGATGGCGCTGGGGTTCGCGACCCTCTATTAATCTGCTGTTAGCTGTCATGATAACCAAAATGGAGAGATGAACACATTGTTATCAGTTTTCAAGTGTTGGATTTGTAGATATCTAGATTGTAGACTATTCAGGAAAATCTGGATGATGCAGGTCACTAAGAATTAGTGGATTATAGCATATCGTACAGCCAGGTATATGTTATATATGTTATTGATATAGCTTTGGGAGATAAAAAAAACATGATGAGTAAATAGTCAATCGATTACAAACTTCAATAAAAAAGAGGTACTATCTACATTAGCAGCTACATGAAAAATGAACGGAGTTGAGAGTCTGAACAGTAGTAAGAAAGCAGTGAGCATCCCGAGACATTTATACTATGCGGAAAGAGGAGTACCAACAGGAGATCATATTCACATCCAAAATGAGAGAGTATTGCATATCAACAGTAACGGTAGGTTGACGGTTTGCACTTGGTTATGAGCCGGAACAGGGGATAGCCACACTCCGCGACTCGATGTGCCGGTGTGTAAGGTAAGTAGCTGAGTCGAGATGGCGATGTACAGATAGCTACTATAGGGTCATTGCAGCAGCCCGGCCTCGGAACGACATATCAAGGCGGTAGTCACTTGTCCGGCGCCCACGTTCGATATCTACATGGCGGCAATAGGGGTAATCATCGCACTATTGTCACTCGTACTTTTCTTAGACTCGGAACCGGGAGGTACCCGAGGCCAAGTCACAGTGAGCATGCCCTCTCTAAGATCGGCGGTAAGGTGTGCATTCTAGAAGGGGAAGACAATCAAACGAGTCAGTACTTCTTTTGTTTGACCATAAAGGAAGAAGTTTGAAAAAGGCAAATAATAGACGATTGAGAAAGGAAGAACTGACTCACCTGATATTCAAAGACACCATGACCCAAGTCAAGCTTTCTGCTAAATTTGCCGTAGCGTAGTTCTGCCCTGCTGAATTTACCCTGTTGCTGTGGCTCCTGGTCGTCTTCTCCTTCGACTAGTTTATTTGCAGCATCAATGGGTTGTGAAGGAAGGGTAGATACACCCGATGCATTTCCTAGCCTACATGGCCGTTGTCCTTGAACTATGAGATAGCGATGATCCTGGACATGCACTGCTAGGTCCTCGCGACGCACACCGGGCAGTTCGAACGTTGCGATGACAGTCGAGGATTCCGGGTCGTCCCATATATCGACTCTGAATAATCAGTGAGTAGATTGAGGCCTTGATAGATTCTTGAACATACCTGGGCATCCATTCTCCAAATCTTTTGAACTCGGATTTTGGATGAATACGAGCTTCTTGGACTTGTCCTCCCTGCTGCGCTGTGAGTTGATGTTTGACACATGCCTGGATTAGTCCTTGAAATTGATCCCAAGTGATGATACGGTTGTCTGGTGGTGCAAGTTGGAAAGCGGAGAGCTGCTCGAGAGAGTTATGCTTGGGAGAACCGCGAGGAGACATATCGAGAAACTCAGAAGTGGTTCAAAGAAAGCAACGAAGGATGTTGCGGAAGTAAAAGTATACGAAGAGGCGCGACCCTCTTTATATACTTGTATCGGGCTGTATCTGAAGATCTAATTGAGTCACTTGATAAATTCCATGTCTAACAAAGTTGGAGTAGATATTAGTAATAGTGACGATGAAAATCCGAGCCTGAGTGATTGCTGCCGTAATGGCTTGACTCGGCTCGGCTCCGGACGTGATTTCCTGTCCGGAGACTCCTCCCTCCTCAAAGTTTTGCAGTTCCGAGTGGTACATTGATGTGTCCCAAAATATTCTGGATCCGGATCTTCTAGAGGCTTATCCTGTGAAGTTCCCTGTCCGGTTAATAAACTCCTCCCTACATCGCTATGAGGGAGTATGTTATCAAGGACATAAGTAAGCAGTATATTTGAAGATTCTAAGCTAGCACGGTGATTGTAATTGCGATTTAAGTGAGGATTCCAAATCAATAGCTGCAAATCCCTTTCAACTGCGCCGTCGGATCTACTTAAGAATCGTGAGAAGTACAGGTTCGACACAGCCACCGCACGATCGACACTTACACCGCGTTTTTTTACGGATCTGCCAGTGACATATTCCGATACAGAGCCAACGGGGTGTACCACCAATGTGATTTTTCATGCTATTTTCACTGTTAGATGATCGATTATACTTCATGCTCATCGGGATTCGTGTGAGTTTGCTTGACCCTGACTTGCCCGGCTTTTACTGGCTTTTATCGGCTTTTTTTCGGCTTGAAAAAGTTCAATAGCTTTTTTCAAGCTGAAACAAGCCGGGAAAAGCCGGAAAAAGCCGGGCAAGTCAGGGTCAAGCAAACTCACACGAATCCCGATGCTGAGACTTCCACAAGGGTCTCATTATCTCAGTATGATTGCAATCCGCTTTATCTGTTCGAGAGCTTGAACTAAAAATAAAGCAGAGGTTGCTAGAGAATCTTTCGATTTCGGTCGAGTAAAATTGCCTTGAATTAATCACTGCACTAACTCACACGTCCTAAGCCCAATATCGACTCAACTCGACTCAGTACTTTGTCAGATTTGTGGCTGTCGGCTCTGCATCCGCATACGACTTGAAGCCGATTACATCCTCACATTGACCTTTGTGTGGCAATGAACACCCACACGGACGACGGACCCGGAATCGAATCGGAATGCATGGGATAGACGATGAGTAAGGATTGCACAGCGCGCGGAATATACCCTCCGAGCCGCATTCTCACCTGATGCGCTGTCTAATTCAGCTCAACTGAAGGCGGGCAGACGTCTCTGTATTACAAGAGAACGGGCCGTCGCTGGCGCTCCGGCCTTTAAGAATACTTGGACAGTATACGAATTAGGCAATAGACTATGTCAAAATATGTTACACATAGACGAAAACCCAGGCAGTAACAATACTCGGAGACGCCTGATGAAATAGAAGTGGGCCATCGCTGCGCGTGGCAGGCACGAGGCCGGAAGGGACTGTGAAAATGTGATAGATTCCTAATGGAGATAACATTGGGAATGGGCACAGCCACAGTGTGAGAGCAGTTAAGTAAGAACGAGACCTCATAAATTCGGCCTCGTAACACAGGACAAAGCAGTATATAACTGGCTATGAGAAAATACAGGCTTGGTAAAATCAACGCCGGCGATATCAAGGGTGAGATCTTGACAACCGTGAAAGTGTTGGCATAAGCAGGAGCTAATGGGAACTGACGACGACGAAGAAGAGTATAACCTGGAGGGAGCGCGTATGTAAATATGATACGTGGTATGAGAATATCTTCATTGTCATCAACGATCCGCAACGGAATAACAGGGTCAGTAGCGGTCACCGCTTCATTGCTAACGTCCCCCCATCGTCTCCCAATGTGTTATTTGAGACGTTGACACCATTTGCGGTGTCTGTGGCATTGACCATGGGAGGTGGCATCCCGAACCTGTGTTAATGCAGATTTCAGTGGTCAATCGAGGGTCAAAACAATCAATGGATACCTTATGTTCTTGACAGTGGGTGATTTGGGTTGAAGCTCATCAGTCGAAGGCGAATTCCTGCAACAATATGTGAGCGTTATTCCTGTGACATCAAGATGCAAGGTATTGTTATAAACACCCCGAATGTGGCCAACGACGAAAACATTGTTACCAACGTTGGGTACAGGAACTTTGGTCCACTTAGGAGAGGTTGGATCAAAGCAAGCACTGATTAAAAAGTAAAGTTAGACATGAACGGAGTTACGCAATAATGATTCAGCTCACCAAAGAGTATAAGTGACTACTGAGCCACAAACGAATTCAGACGTCACGACAACAAACGCTTTAGTCGGAGCGTTGTTTGTTTGTTGCAGATAGGACGGCACCAGTCAATATCATGACAGGAACAGGGAAGTCAGGTAAAGCATTGTTCGTCATTTGGGTCCCCTGGGAAGGGGTGAATAATAATCGGCTCAAGGACCCATGGCATATCATCACGCGTGATGGAGATCTTCGTGAGTGTCAACATGCAAGTATTGTTGACTGAGAGTAGAGCGCCAGGCTTCTGCCAAATGCGCACCTGAAAGAAAAGTGTTAATGACAATTAGTATCGCAAGAGTTTGAATCTTACAATAGCAGCAGGCCTGGGTCCATCAACGGTCGCAATGGCAGTATTGTATTCCACATAGGGTCTGCCAGAAATAGTGGTTTTATGGCCGTTAATTAGATTAACTGGGGGTATAGGAATAATAGTTCGACACTTTATGCAAAACAGATGAGCTGTTGAAGACCCGGATTTCAAACGACTCCAGCAACTTCATACATCATGATCAACCGGTCTTGGAATGGAGAGGTCTTGTCGATGGTGTTGTTGTCGGTGGATGGATCCATAATGATGGTACACTGGTGGTCAGATAGTGGCGGATGACTGAAAAGACATGAGACATAGAGACGTCATAAGACTTGAGATCTTGAGAGCAGAATCGGCATGGACAGGAAATCATGTCCAATGCCCGTTTTGGTCACCCAATGCCTGTTATGGTTGAGGCCAAACAGGCGACATCAAAACCTCGTCATAATTTTAAAGATAAGAGTGATCGGTATGACGTCATAGTTACAGCAGTACAAAATTTTACTCAGCAGTAGATTCAGTGTTCTCCCTGAACTTTATAAAGTGAAGGTGATTCTATGGAATCCTGTGTCTGGGACTCCGCTACAATGGTGAGCCTTTCATATGACTGACATTGTTAAATGTTGTCATATACGAAGCCGGACCAACAACCTCCCCGCCGTGTTCTGTCATCAGACCTGAAATCTAACTCTTACACTTTTGAATACGCCAAAACGAATCTTCGTCTCGCAGCCTTAGGCTGAGCCTAAAATTAACACGGACCTCGCTTTGAGTTTCCTGGCAGATATCCTATATTCCTATATTATTATTCCTATATATTAAAACATCGGTAGCGACGCCGCGGCGTCATGTCCCCGACTCCAATAATATTCTAGTAACTTTCTTGTGTAAACCTGGTCATGTCATTATGTGACAATTGATTTATGTTGTCCTCGTGAGTTTAAACTACATACAAACCAGACAGATACATTTTTCAAGCTAATGGCCCCTGGGCTGAATTTACTAGATTTTTTTGGATTGAGGGGGTGCAGAGCAACTTGTGAGAACTGAGGTATGCAAAACTGCCAGTGCATGCACACTAGGACTAATGGTCCAACTCTTCACTTCTGTCTGCTAGTTTTTATAGCTTCCACAATGTCTATCAAGCGGCCAATGTAGAAATTCATATCTAAGAACCTTTAATGTATATACTCAATATAACCAAAGCTTCAAGTTGAGCCTTGGACTCCAGGAACCAGGGTACATTGATCAAACTCAAGTCAGTCACACATGCAATTCCTTGTGGATGCATACTGACAGCTACTTGTTCCTTCTCAAGATACTATCTCATTCTGAATGAACAAGACATATAACATATCTTGCTTAAAAAATAACGGTCAGCCAAAAATAAAGGCAGCATAAGTTATCAATTATTTTGCATATCCCGGCCCCTGTCATGCCATGCTATTGCAATAACTAATAGTAAGGGTCAAAGATCTGTTTTTTTTTACAAAGCGGCTATGGCTATGTTGTAAAGGAAGAGGATATTTTCTATCAGCCAATCTTAAAAATGTCAAGGCTGGTATAAGTATGTAACTTTGAGTAAAACAAGTTTGGCAAGAAAGTCTGCATCTCCTGGTCAAATGATATCAAAAATGTTAGTATCATTTTCATTTCTACATCTTGCACTGCACAAAGCAGAGCAGAAAGAATCAAGATGGTTTTCATTGGAATACCGAGAAATATCCCATACACTGTTTGACAGTCTCTGAGCCAATAATTTCTTTTGAGGCCAGGTATCTCTGTTCTCATCTTAAACTCCCTGAAATTGTTTTTATGCATGCATGCATCTTATCTTCATGGGGATAAATGTCAAGACATTCTCGAATTCAGGTCTATTCTTTAGAGCAATAAATCTATATTTCAAGATAGGCACATCAAGCAGCAGTAAATTCCATGAAAGGGCAGAATCACTAGCATTCAGACAAAAAAGATTTGTTACAGAGCTTGGAAAAAATAACGACACGAAGGAGTCTGTGCTTGACACGTGTGAGGTATGTAGTAAGGTCAACATCAATGTCATCATGGTCTGTAGTGACTAGTCTCGCCGTCTTGGAATTACCACCTGCTCGGACAAGTCCGGTATCGATATCGATTAGTAATTGTAATACGAATAGTGACGAGATATTCCATCGAGGTCTCCAAACGAGAAAACCCCTCCCCTCCTTCATCGGAGTCATTCAGCTAAGTAAGTTGTTGTCGTTGTCATTGTCGGAGTCTAGGTATAGGTAGACCGTAGATTACACGGATGGCTCCGCTCGGGACAAGTGATCGATATCAATATATTACTAAGATTACGATGGCGTGAGATTCGGTAAAAACTCGGATTATAGGTTTTGAGCCATTCGAGGTGTACATAACCCACCCTCGTAAACTCGGAGTCGGGGACTACGATTTTTCGCACGCTATATTAGTCATAATTTTACTAAGCAACCAACCTTCCCAAAGGAGCACAACCTAACGTCGGGGCCGTAGGCCCCGACCAAGCTTCAGCTTGTCATGTTTAAGCTTCTTGTATATCGTGATTAGTCATGATCAAGCTTCAAGTTTTACTTGACCTTAACTTGCCGGGCTTTTTTCGGCTTGTACAAGCCAATAAAGCCGGTCAACAGGGTTGCCGCTTGACGGTAAACCGAAAAGCCGATCAAAACAATCGTCATTGTTTTACGATGCCTACGGCCATCATTCCATAATTCGGACACTCCTTTCGGCAAAGCAACACTTGCGCCACACTTTAACTTTACAGGGATAGAACCAATCACCCTGCCGTCCTTTTCTCTCGCATTGAAAAAAAATAGATGGCAGTGGTGGACTTCTGCAGACATGCGTCTGAATTTCACACTTGCTCTGTCAAGCCCAAGTCTTACAGTCGTTTGCATAAGTCGTGAGAATCCGCGCGTCGGAAAAAAAAAGTGACACAACATACGCATAAGCAATAAATCTTTAATAACTCAACAACCACAGGAATGTAAAATTACGGGCAAATACTGATCTATGCAGAAAAACCCCCCGCACATGCCTATAAGCTCAGATTTTTAATAATTTGGGTTTTTTGTTGTCATATGCACAAATTATCATTTTTTGTTAGCAAAAATAGCAATTTGGCAAAATCCCAAATTATTCAAAATCTGGGTTTATAGGCATGTGCGGGGGGTTTTTCTGCACAGATTGATAGTTGCCCATAATTTTAAATCCCTGTGGTTGTTGAGCTATCGAGGATTTATTGCTTAACCATATGTTGTGTTACATTTTTTTGCGACGCGCGGATTCTCACGACTTATGCAAACGACTGTAGTACATACAAGGTCAATCGGACTGCGAGAAGGCTGCAAAGTTACCTCACTTACTGTATGACTCAATGGGCTGCCTCATGGAATCCTGCAGGTCACCTTGATATAACTTTGAAATATCCTCCAGCATTCTGCATTGAGGTCAGATGTGAGTCATTGGATTTTGCCATTTTGAGTAGAATCAGACCTTCTGCAATGAAGCTGAGCATCTGTCACAGTGTGCTGTTGAAACTCTTGATGACAGATGCCCATTAACAAGCTCACTGACAACTTGATACATTCCTTGAGTTGTCTTATGATAGCCTTCAATGAACAAAATGCTTGAAGTTGAAGGTTGACTGACAACCATATTGGAGCTGGACCATAATCAAGGTTGTGAAGGTCTCAGTAACCCTGGTCTCAGTAGACTGCAGTAAAAGTCAACAAAAACAAATTTGTGTCCCATTGAAAAGAAGAGCAATGGAGAACTAATATCATCAAAGGATAAGATTGTGTAGATTACCAACAAAAGGGTCCTTGGACCATGAGCCAAGAATCTTCTCCAGTCTAAAAGAACTTAGGGCTCAATAGCACCCAGGCATTCTACAGCTGCCTTAAAATGGCCAGTGACCTTTAAGTGCAGCCTCAATTTAACACAATAGTCTACTTACAAACACTCCACAGCTATTTCAGCTTCTAGGCACCTTGAAGCCTCAAGACGACAGACTGGAAGAAGTTTACTTATCTCAATTGTCTAGGCACTTACCAGCTCCAAGAAACTCTACTCTGTCCCTTTTTGTCAATCCCTTTTTGTCAATATGAGTTCCAGATGAGCTGTTATAAATTTGAATACTTTTTAGAAAAGGAAGGGCTTCTATCAGGGTACCTGCAATTCTCCGGCTCACATGAAATAGACTTACTACATATTTGAAACAGTATAAATCGAGATAGCATATCTTGTAAAAAGCACTGCCATGTCAGACCCAGCCTAACATTCGGTCTACTCGTAGTTCCTTAGGTACTCAAGAAGAGGCACGAAATCAACGGGAAAGTTGTCTGATGATCAAACTCATTGGAAAATGAAGAGAACAAATGGATTTATCAAGCAGGAGGTCAAGATGTGAATCAATTAAACTGCTGTTGAGCATTCAAACCTTTTTATTGGATTATATCTTCTGGGCAAGTAATGCAGGAAGCTTGACCTCAATAGAAACCTACCTGATAAAAACGCAATCTAACGATATTTCTCACAGAGCTAGTGGGAAAAACGGTTCCTTGGCTGATTGTAGAGCAAAATACAAATCGAGGTTTGTCGTGACTCCTACTGCAATTGTCAGGTTTTTAAAAACTACTATTAGTACATAGTCTTAGGATTCGGGTGAATAGGACGAAAATAAGTTAATGGGAAGCTCCCCAAATCAAAATAAATAGGTGTTAGCCACACGTCCGATAAGTGCGTCACCAACGAAAGGACTCTGGGTCTTCAAAATAACTCGCAAATTTTGAATGTTGTTCGAGATGCTGCTAGGTCCAAGTTCTGCGTCATTTGAAGGCCTTATCTATGAAGAGGTAATAATCACGGGCACTATTTTGAATCGTACCTTTAGAGGAGGAGGATTGTCACCGGACTCACTGCGCATCGTAAATTAGGACAGTTCAGGTAATCAAGTACCACGTCAGTCTGAAATTCGATGAATCATTTTAGAACGCTGGGGAAAGCATGACAAGAGGCGGAAATGTGGAGATGTTGACTAGATATTTCCATCGAGGGCATTGAGTATTCGGGGTTTCTCATTGGATTGTACTTATATATCTTTTGGGTAAGCAACAACTCAGAAAACTTTGACCTCAAATATAGTACCGAGCGCTTATTTAGTAAATATAGTTCCCTATCAATAAGTACGTTGAGAAAGACTGGAGTGTTGAATTCTGTGTGTTGCTACAATAGACGGCTTCCCAGAATGAGTCCTGATAGACTATGCACGTGTCATTCAACAACAGTGGACCGGGCGCTCCAAATTTTTCCGATTGCCGCAGGGCTCAACAACTATGATCATAGAATTCGAAGTCAAGCAGTGATATCCTTGCAGTTGGTTCGCCCCAAGCATTTTGATAAGAAATGGCAGCATGTTTCCGAATCTCGAAGGTTAACGGGACGATAATTACTTTTTGCTAATCCATTTCCGATCTACTCAATCAAAGTAATACCGCTGCTGTTAGAATGATTCCGGCTCGCTAGGATGATGGTACTACTAGGCGCTACCAGGCGCGTTATATAATGCCATCGCAATCATTTCAATGCGTAGTACAACTTGAAATTCTGCAACCGAAGAATTACAAGTATCGACAACTCCGTGCAATTAGCCCTTGAGAAAAACCTACCAAAAATTAAATGCTATAAAAAGTCTCCTGATATCTGTCTTCAGAAGTCGATTCTCTGAGATTGAAAAAAACAAAGGCGCTGGGGTCCGCCATCTTCTATTAGTCTGCTGTTAGCTGTTGTACCAACCAAAATGGAGGCGAGAGATAGGCGCGTTTTAGCCACCCAGATTATCTCTTCCAAGGCACAACAAGACGGAATTTAGATGATAATAGACCAATATATGATTGTGTATCGTACAGTAAGTATTTATATTTATCATTATATTCTCGACAGTACAAGAGCTAAAGATCAGGTATCCACAAATCAAGTATGTATAACCATAAGTAGTCGATCAATTCCGGGTATGTTCAAGTAAAAGAGATATTTACACTATTGGCTACAGGAAAAAAACGAACTGAACTGGGAGTTAATCTGAATAGTAAGAAGGGGCAGTGAGCATCCTGATATTAATACTATACAGAAAAGTACAAACAAGAGATATCCACATCTGAATTGAGAGAGTACTGTAAATTAACAGTAACAATGGTCTGAAGAATCTCCGGCGGTTTGCATAGCAAGAAATCGTTAAAGCAAAAAGTGAGGACATAGAGCCGGAACAAGGGATAGCCACACTTCGTAACTTGGGTGAGTCGACCTGACAACATGCAGACAGCTATGACAGTGTTGCAGCAGCGCCGGCTTTGGAGCGACATATCACGGCGGTGGTCGCTTGTTACGGTATCGACGTTTACATGGCTGCAATCGGGGTGATCATCATGCTATTGTTACTCGTCGTATTTCTCTCAGACTCGGACCCGGGAGGCAGTCGAGGCCAAGTCACAGTGAGCATGCCCTCTCTGAGATCGGCAGTAAGGTGTGCGTTCTAAAACAACCAAAAAGAGAAGACAATCAAACAACTCAGCATTTGTTTGACCATGAAGAAAGCGAATTGTAAAAGGCAATAGGGTCGAACAGATTCATAGACGATTGACAAAGGAAGAACTGACTCACCTGATATTCAAAGACACCACGACCCAAGTCGAGCTTTCTACTAAACTTGCCGTAGCGTAGTTCCGCCCTGCTGAATTTGCCCTGCTGTTGTGGCTCTTGATCATCTTCTCCTTCGGCTAGTTTGTTTGCAGCATCGATGGGTTGTGGAGGAAGGGTAGATACAGCCAGTGCATTGCCTAGTCTACATGGTCGTTGTCCCTGGACTATAAGATAGCGATGATCTTGGACATGCACCGCTAGATCCTCGCGACGCACACCAGGAAGCTCGAAAGTTGCGATGACAGTCGGGGATTCTGGGTCATCCCATATGTCGACTCTGAATAATAAATGAGCAAGAGTGAGGTCGTTGATAGATTCTCGAACATACCTAGGCATCCACTCTCCAAATCTTTTAAATTCGGATTTCGGGTGTATATTAGAGGAAGCTTGAACTTCTTTGAGATGATCCCCTTGCTGCGCTGCTGTTGCAATTTGATGTTTAACACAGGCATGAATGAGCCCTTGAAATTGGTCCCAAGTAATGATTCGATTGTCGGGTGGTGCAAGTTGGAAAGTAGGAAACTGCTCGAGAGAGCTGTGCATCTTGGGGGAACCACAGGGCGACATTTTTGTACCTGGGGATCTAAAAGTGCTTAGGTATAGGAGTGTGAAAGGAGGTTAGAGCCCTCTTATATACTTATAGTGAGCTGGATCTACAGATTCGGATACTATGAAATTTCGAGTGTGTTCTAGTCAATTCTAATGGTGGCGGTGCAAGTCTCCACAATCTCAACCCAAGTAATGTCGAGCTGGGATTGTTCCCTTGCGAAACCCTAAGTGTCGTGTTAGATGGAACGATGGGCCACGATGGGCCACGATGGACCAGCCGAGTGGGATAGACGCACTAAACGCTGATACTTACTGGTCCGTTGGCCTTGGGACCATGGACACACAGCCTCTTGAACTGGTTTGAGTCATAAACCGGCCCGGATAAATTACACGGACCCGGGATGCTTCCGGGCTTAGCCGGTGTCTGCGCTCATTTATGTAACATGTGTCGGCCTCGAGCTTCAACGTTCAACACTACACTCGCTGCACATCGTATATTTTCACATGTCTACTTCGCAAGCTTGCAGAGCCTCAAACTTAGGGTCCATCAATGCGTTTGTGCGTGTTTTTTGTCACTGTTAGCTTCGGTCTACTGAACATACCAGTTGGTTGCTCATCTGTGAGGCCGGTTGAACTTGGACAGAAGTCGCCCTGGGGTCGTTGTAGTTTTTGCATAGACAGATGTAGGGAAAGTACCTGGAACACCACAGGGAACGGTTCCACTATCTTGGAGACGATTGCAATCCACTGTCCGAGAAGACCATCTAGAAACAAGTCCAGACTTGCAATGGCAGGAATCCCTCAATGATAGCCAGGCGAGGCCCACATTGGATCGATGATTGCACTGACTCCAATGTCGAAGATCCGATTGACTCGACTCGACTCGACTCTCTTGTCAACTTTGGCTGTCGGCTCTGCATACATATGTGACTCCGTCGATTGTGGAGCGGCGGCCTAATGGCGGTGTGATTAATGCTAAGAGAGTGTACACACATGGAGGTCGGAATCTCGTCGGAATGCTTGGGATTCTCTGCACAGGAGTAATTTGTGAGGTTCGGGCGACGGGGAGGGGGTCTAGTAGGGAGTTTAGTAGGGAAGAGTGAACCCTGACGTAATCACGTTAGCAGGTTTACTCAGCGCTCAGTAATCGCTCAGTAATATCATCAAAGTCAGTAAACTGTTGGTAATCCTGGAGGCGTTTGAGTTCTCCGAAATTACCGTGCACCCAAAGTGGCAGGTCGGTGCAACACGTCAATGAAATCTTTCAATTACGAAGAAAAAACTTCGCCTCACTTTGGGTTTTGCATCGACCTCTTGCCGGATCTGGAAAACAACAAACTGCGGCTCTGTAAAACGGCCAAAGGTCTCTTAACAAGGTCACTCCGCATGACCTCTTTATTTACAAAGTTTTAATTCTGTAAGAAGAACGCGCATTTTAATGATTACGCCACACGTTAACTTTGCGCGGACAAGACCATTTTATCGTGCCGCCTTTATTTCCGATTTAGAGCAAAGTAAGTAGATACAAATTCATTGGATTTGTTAAAACCCACGAGTTATGATCATATTTTACTTTTTGGAGTCATGGCTCGATCAAACTTTCTAACACTACAAATTTTGGACAACCTCATGGAGTCCTGCAGGCAAAATTGTGCGTAGTATGACTCGGACACATTCAACAACGTTATTGATCTACCAGACACTTAAGATGGAATCTTGGCATTATCCGAGCCACCGCCGTTGAAGACTTGATACATGTTAACGACACTGAGTCTGACGCCGAAAATAAGTTGATAGGGTACTGCCCAGAATCAATTATCAAATAGGTGTTAGATACACATCCGATAACTATGTGTTACTGTGAAAAAGGACTCGAAGTCTTCAACATAATCACTGAGGCGAATCTCGCAAATCTTGAATCTTGTTCGGGAATCTGCTAGGTCTGTATTCTTTGTCATTTGAAGGTCTCTAAGAGGAGCACTGTGAGGAGGAAGGGCGATGATTACGGACACTATTTTGAATACCTTTGTAAAAGGAGGAAAATTGTCACCGGACTCACTGCGCAACGTAGTAAATTGGGGCAGTGTAGGCAACTTATTATGATCAAGTACCACCGTGTCAATCCCAGTTATAAATTTTAAGAAAAGCATGACAAGAGACAAATCTCCTGATGATCAATAAATTCATTGAGAAATCAAAAGAAAAAATGTATTTATTAATCAAGAGGCGGAGATGTGGACCAGATATATCTGTTGAGGTGCTGTTGACATTGAGTGTTCGGGATTCATACTTTCGTTGGGTAAGTAACGTCGGAGAGAGCTTCCATACCGTTGAGTTAATCTACCGTACCGATCCGAATGGCCGGCGTATGGATCCCAGTCATCTGGTCAGCATTAGGATCCGTACTACACACAAAACTTTGAGCTCAATGACAGCATAGTACTGGGCTCTTATCTGGTAAAATGCAGCCCAGATA
The DNA here is from genome assembly GCA_004369135.1 of Dendrothele bispora CBS 962.96. Classification (NCBI taxonomy): domain Eukaryota; kingdom Fungi; phylum Basidiomycota; class Agaricomycetes; order Agaricales; genus Dendrothele; species Dendrothele bispora. The sequence continues at coordinate 9,459 of ML179151.1, read as the reverse complement.
TATTCTACAAAAAATACTGGAAGTTTGTACAAACTTGAAAAAGTTGGTTTAATGACAAGTCACAAAACTTTGTACCTGACACTTGGCAAAGATCTGATCAAAAAACTTCACACTGACGCTCAAACGCCTATGTTATCGGGTGGCTGAGTCCATCCTGTAAAATTTTCAAGAAGTAACGCTTGAGTAACTGACATAGTCAGAGTTGCAAGATCAAAACCCACATTTCCAGAAATAGGCTAGCATAACAAATAGCATCACCTCACATACATACCTCCGAGTCCGCAGACACGAGTCTTCTTTCACCTCGCTGCTTCCGCTTTTGTAGTCATATACAGTTTATGATTCGGAATAGGACCTTTCTTATTTATAAAATCATTCCGATCCTATCGTGCCTCAACTACCGTCAGAGATACATTAGGAACAACAGCTTTTCTTCGGTATCTCTTTAATGTTAGAACCCGCAATTCTACAATCTCTTCCCATTCATACCGGGCATATTACTGGTTCAGGTGGGTCAAGACATTTATGAATGATAAGACCTCCAAAGTGTGGCAATCAACTCAAAGAAGCCGGAAACTCATCTTCTCCGTCACTCTACCACGTTGAAATTCAGACAAATATCACGGCCCTCCTGATTCCTATGTGGAAGTGTTAATAACATTCACATGTCTATGTGGAAAGGTTTCGTTATCTCAATGTGAATATAATCCGCTTTGACTGTGCAACCCTAGTCCCACATCGACCCATGTGGCACTGGGACACTAAATGCTAACAGAACGCGTACATATGAACAATGGACTCGGAATCTCATGGGAGAAAACTTGAATGAAATGGAAATTTTTTTGTAAGCCTCGGAGCTTCGAGTCAACGGTGGTGAGCAATTCAGCCTATGAATTGTACCGCAGACGTCGGATATACTACCCTCCGGAATGCGCTGTCTGATCCAGCTCATTCTTTCATGTACTCTTGAATTTCGGGGACAACTTTCGAGATCCTTCGAGGCATTGCCATGATCGCCATGATACTATATTTCGTCGGATTACTGAGACTATAAAGTAGATGGTGACTCTAAATCTATCAGAGCTGCAACTTCAATTCTATAGCGGTCGACTTTCCATATAAAAGAGGAGTTAAGGATGAGTAAAGTCGGCCTCGTAACGACCGATTATTATGAAGTTCAAGTAGAAGTGGGCCATCGCTGCACGTGGCAGATACGAGGCCGTTAGTCCCGGCATCTACTGTTGCCGAGTAGGCTTTGAGAATTGTGATGCCGTTTAATACGGCTCTAGACCGGGATTTGATCGCATGTCTACCTTCCAAATGGAGTTGACATGAGGAAAGGACACAGCCACCTGCGCAACTCGAGTCCTCATTTCATTCGTAAAGGTCGGCACACCTTAGCCGGATTCCATATTCCGTCATGCTCAACTTGAATCCAGGAGGGACACCCAAGATTTAACAGCTCTTACTTTGAGACACACGGAACTTCTAGTGTCGTCCCCATCCGTCCTGAAATTAGCGGTTCTTGCGCCCGCTCGGACAAGTCCGGCAGCGCAGAAATAGTGCTAATTAGAGACTAGTATAACTGTATAAGCAACCCGTCAGAAAACTAACTTGCGCTTCAGAAGCTAGCCGAACTTTCGCTGAAATTAGTCCAACCAGAACATGACACCCCCATCATAGATCTCAGTGAATCCGCCGTGTCATAAATAGTGAAAGATCTGTTGTTGCTTCTACTTCTGGATAGATAGAGGGCTGAGGACACTGAAGTTGAGGGGAAAAGGATAAATCATGTAAGTATCTAGGCCGTCTTGGCCGTTAGGATTTAGTCGAGCATTCGCTGATTGGAAACGTTGCATAGTCTCTATTCCAAAACGGCTGAATACGAGACTAGGAACTGCTTTTCGCATAGTAACACCGGACCCGCCGCAGTGAACTATTTTTGGCAGATTTTGCCGCGCAGCCGTTAGATAATTTGTTCTGGTCGAACATCTCGGCAAAAGTGCGCCACACTTTAATTTGCAGATTGTGTCACCTCACTGGCCTCTCCTCTTCGACCAAAAAATTAGATGGAGCTGGTGAGCTCCTACAAATATGCATTCAAACCTCACATCTTTGCTGTCGAGCCCAAATCTTACCTGCGAAGTCAATCGGACTGTGGAAAGGCTGTTGCGAAGTTACTTCACTTGCCGTATGACTTATTGAGACTGCCTCATGGAATCCTGCAGGTCACAAGTTGGTAATATCTTCACATATGACTCAAAATATTCTCCAACATTTTTGATCTTCCTCGAGGTATCATGATATTGTCATTTTGAGTAGTAGAATTAACCTTCTTCAAAATGGATATCCTTCGCAGTGTGCTGTTGAAACCCTTGATGACAGATGTCTGTTAGCAACCTCGAAAGCAATTTGATACATTCTTTGGAAGGAGGAGTGATAGCCTTCAACGAATCAAACCGGCCAAAATCAAGCAAGATTTTCTATGGTTAGTTTAAAGCTTCTCGGGGACTACTAGCTCTGGCCAGCGCGTCAAACAAAGAATGCAAGTTGTGCTGTCGAAGCTTGACATGATTCATTGACGATCATACCACAGCTGAGCTCTGATCAAGGTTGTGCTTATTGCCCGTGATGGGCTCAAAATAAGATAGGTACGTGTTTGATACGTGTAATGTGAAAAGAAGAGCAGCGAGCGACGTAACATTGTCAAAAGGAGACTGCGCAGCCTGAGATTACCAACGTAAGAGCCCTTGGGCTAAGAGCTAAGAATTTTCTCCACCCTAAAAGAACTTAAGGCTTAATAACATCCACAGCTATCTCGAAATGGCTAGCATTAAGTGTAGCCTCACTAAGAACTCTAGTTTACTTCCACGCACTACGCAGCCGTTCAAAGCTTCTGGGCATCTTGTTGGCCTCAAAACAGATTGAAAGCAGTTTAAAACTATTCCAAATTGTCTGAGGCACTTCCCACCCTGAAGAATCCTCTACTTTGCCAATTTCAGTTTCAAAATCAAGTGTGCTGTTAAGACGAGGGAATTCGGAAGCCTGAATGCGTTCGGGAATCCGCGTACTATCTACTTTTCACGTCATTTTCCCCTTTGGAGATATAGGAGGGGCACTGGACGCTAATTTTACGAACACTTCTAGAAGAAGAAGGATTTCTACTTGCAATCTTTCAGTTCGTTTGAAATTTACATGACCTGGAAATATCCGAACCAGCGGGAGTCGAGCCTGGGACAAGACATTTTATTTGAAACACTGCCCAGCCAGAAATCCGGAATAGCCCAATGATCTTATAGTTTCTTAGGGACTCAGGAGGCGTGAAGTTGACGGCAAAGTCGTGTCTTGATGATCAAAGAATCGCAAATGCCATATCCATTTGAGCTGCTGTTGAGCATTCAGGCTTTCTTATCAGGTTAAATTTTCTAGGTAAGTAAAGCGGGAAGTCTCGAACACAATAGTAATATAGTACTTATCACTTATCTAGACATATTTTATACAGAGTGCAAATATAATTTCCTGTGAATGTGTTAAGCTAAAATACTTCGAGTACGCCAAAACCTCGGTCTGTCATTCAGTTTTTAAGAGAAGGATCCCGAATATTCATTCGCGGCATCCGAAGCCTTGAACATTATATCCAGCTACTAATGGGAAAGGACTACTCCGCCGATTTCATATACAGCTTTGAGGCTGGAGTTAGATCCATCAACTATTTCTATACATACCACCTCTATAGACAGTTTTCAGAGCCGTGCACAGATGATGTACAACAACACAGTCGCGGCAAGTATCTGACTCTCGGATTGTTCAGGTGTTGTCGATGTAACCATGAGATATAGCGAAAACTGCTCATGTCGTTCGTGGGCGGCGACGCAGGCGCGACATGCAGTGAGTCAATACGACGAATCAATTTAGGTCTTAGTAGAACCGTCAATATGCCAATCAACAGTATGAACAGATCTGTCACCTCGTCTCCAAAAGTGAAGGTTTTTCTCTTCGCGTGCAGACGCAAAAGTCGAACTTGAAGATGTGATATCTGATGGCAGTGGTCCCGAAAACTGCCAGCAGATGAGGAAGAGGGCCGTCGCTATCGCGCGGCATGATTAAGAAATCTCGGAATGTCACGCGTCACGACTCACATTGAATAAACGGTTGGGTTGAGTCCTTCCCTTCGGTCGGCCTCGTAATTTGGCGTCTATTTAGTAGCGCCCATTTGTGGCTTAAACTTTCCAAGCAGCAAAACTTGGGGTACCATGACGAATAGCGCCAATCTCTGTGGATGTGAACTTGTTCACTGCCATTACTCTTGCTGCGCAGTATCTTGTTTAAATAGTCCCGAAAATCCGAAGGACCTGGCGATACACATCTGCTAGGATCATTATGAACAGTCCTTGTCGGATTCGATACTTCCGATTTGGTGGCATTGACCCGCGTAACATATTCTCCAATGCTGTGGATCTCTGCCGACATCAGAAACATAGGAAACGACAGCTTTCTTCAGTACCTGCCTAATCTCAGAATCTGCGATCCTGCAATCTCCTCCGGCTAATACAGAACATACCACTGGTCCATGTGGTTTGAAGCATTGCACTTATGGACACCAAGGTCTCCATATGAGCACCAATGTAGTGATTAACTCAGAACAGCCGTAAATTCTATGACCCCCAAGATATTCAGGTGAAAGTTACAAATATCAACCGCTATTCATGTGAAAACCTCAAGAATTGGCAGTTAGTTAGAGCTGAAATTTGAAAGCTCATCGATAATCCTTCAAAGCTTCAAATGAAGAATCGTTCATACTCAAAAGACGCTTGTCAAAAGTCCAGTACTTGGGAACTGGCGCCAGGGCGAGATTCTTACGCTCTCTGTTCCCCCTGGATGCGACCCACTTTCCTTGCGTTTACGCCCTTTATGCTGAATGCTGTATTGCTGAGCTTCAATCTACACGAACTATGGTAGTGGTTTGCAGTGGTTCGACTTTAAATGATACACCCATCATTCTGTTGTCGGTATGTCATGCCCATATCGCTGGTCAACTCAGTCAGTACCCGCACTGCGGCGTAGGCTGTCATGACCATTTAGACCTAAATGCCGAAGCCTCGGTCACCCGAAGATCGGCATGCACAAAGATAGACCAAGGACTGCATGCTGTGTGTTGTCCAGCCGTGAAGGATGTCACCTCACTAGACCCACACATCTTGCGGGTTTGACCTGATACTAACCGCTATGGTCTGGATTCCATAAATCTGTCTATCCAGGTTTAGCTAGAACATCTTTGAAACGGCTGTCATGTTTCCAAGCTGGGGTGCAGACAACTCGAGCCTTTTGCGCAAAGTAAAACACCAGGATAGCGTGTTTCCTAAGAGGGGTGGCGAGTGACAAGAAGGATGCTTTTCCTGTGACAACGTCCTCTAAAAAATGTAATTTCATTACAGACCCAATCTACTATATTTAGGAGTAAAAGTAGGCCACTGGAAAGAGGTTTTCATCAGTGTAAGGTTTCGTGTAGAGACGGCGATATCGTACGACACCTTTTCCGAGCTATTCAGCACTTCAGTGGTGTTCGCCAGATGCAATGTGTCCAGCTTTGCTGTTTTGCCACGCGTCGCGAGACTTGGCCCAAGTGTAGATCCCGTAACCTGCGAGGCAAACGGTATGACCAAAAGTGAAACGAAGGACAAGGTAGCAGTGCATACCAGCAGCGAATGGAACCACAAAGTAGACCGCTTCAGCAGAGATACGCCTGTAGGCGTTGAAAACATAGGTACGAATGAATTTGGGTGCAGCCTTGGTCTGGAAAGGCGAGATGGCTAATAGAGAACAGATACAACATTGGATGCGCAAGGGACTTCAGAAACTGTCCCGAACTTCAAATAAGATTGCAACGCACTGTATGTCGTCATTCCCTTATGTTTTTGAAGGGAAGTGTCACCCCACCATTTGTTCTAAACCCAGATTAAGAGTGGTTTACTTTTCCTGTCAGTTGAAAACTCACCCAGGAGTGCCTGGCTGTTAAAACGCGCAAAGATTGAGCAAAAGCTCGACAACAGATTGAGAAAAGTTTACGCACGGCCTGGCATTTCACTGTAACGAGTAATAGAGGGCCTCATTGTGGGCAGAAAACAGAGAAGAATAAGTTTAACTGGAGGATGTAGAGAACGTGATGTGGTGGACGATTTCGATCAGCCGGTTCTTTCCGGGTAACAAACAGGCTGCAGGCAGACAAGTGTAAACAACTTGTCGCGACACGTCTTATACTTCCACTTCCACCTAACCACGCTCGTACGTTATACGCTCCTAGAGTCTGCTTTTTCTTAGTTTCTTGATACATGCAGACTTCAATAATATGACGCACGCGACATTATATATGCTGGCAAATTATCTGGGCATATTAGCCATGATTACTGTTGTTGGGTACCACTTTGTCGCAGTAAATGCCCGTTACCTTGCAAAGAATGGGGAAAAGAGGGATTGATTTCACTTTGTTATGGGGAGTGGTGCGTATTCCCTATACTAAATTTCTGGTCTAGTCTGTAACGATGTTCTTTCAGCTCTGTACATTGTTTCTAGTAACCGGACTTAAACAGTGGTTTTTGGAACAACACTTGAGCAAGCGGTCTGTTATGGCTTGAACTTCTGGCCTCGATTATCTGACACTCGTTATGGCTCTAAAACTGGTCTATCATTGACATCATGGGCTAGACTGTTCTGAATAGCGGACATGAATAAAGACCTCGCCGTTTCAGCAAAAAGAAGTTGCGTTCTGTCCTTCGTCTTCTGTCTTCTGGCTCCCGCTTCCTGAGAAACTTTTTGTGTGCATTACAATGAAATCCATGTCGTTTTCTCTTGACCAATAGTCTCTGTCAATCTATACCCGGCGCCACATATCCTCACAACTACCTTTCTTCGATAATATCTCGGCCAATCAAGCCACGAGAAGGAAAAAGATGCAACAGCCGTCATACCAAGCATTTTCTCGTTCGATAAGCATACTTTGGACCAATCATGTCTGGCAAGGGTGTCCATTTGGGGAACTTTTCATCAATCTTACGGCTTCGGTGCTGTCAACTTGGAGTTCATTAAGGTATAATTATAGCGAGTGTATTTACCTCGGCCAAAGAACATAAGTATCAAGTATCACAAGATGTGTCAACTCTATTCCTTCCATACTTCTGACCCATTACGCCGCCTTATCGTCGAGCTTCATTTAAGCCAAGAAGTTCACGTATATTTCGCAGACTGTCGAAAAACTACCCAGCAACCTGACCATAGCCTGTTTGCTACCTAATTTGCGACTTTTAGGGTTGAGACCACTTTAAAAGGGTCAGGTTTGTCAATTTGTACACGTCCATAGCTCGGTGTTACCCTATCTCGTCTTACTCCGCAGTGAGTCACCTCTTTCTGGTTCCCTGACGTTTAAAAGCTGAGAACTAAATGAACTCATAGCTTCGCTCCCATGCATCACTGTCTCTCGTTTCTCTCCCTGTTCGTCCTGCTCCTTTTGAGTGGCTCGTCGCTGGGAATGGTGGTACCTCCTAGAGTTTTGTCTGAAAATCGTATAGAGCCCGTACGTGTCATAAGCTGTGGTGTCTTCGTAAGGTTTTTTGACGAAATCCCTTGTCTCGACACAGGGTAGCCTACTTGATTTCACGACTACTCTCCCAAAAGAGCTTCTTGCTGCTCTGACCAAACTCAAACCTCCCCCACCTCCCACCCCTCAAAAAGCCATTTCCCCACATCCCTACTCCCCCCCGTCAAAACCCGATCAAAACCTAAGCCATAGCAACCCTTACCCAATCGTCAACCCTCCCGTTCGTATGCATTTCAAAGGAGGGGATCACCGTTACGACGATTACGATTACCACACCGACTCGCACACAGTACAATGTTTCAACACACCCCGTCCGGATGCTAATTGTTGCAACGACGTCGGGTGCGCGGCCGACTCGGGTCCGAGAGACGTTCATTTGAAGTGTAGGCAGCTGGATTCCAAGAAATTCGGGCAGAGCGCGCATCAGCAGTTTTGTGTGAGGGAAGGATACTATCAGTTGACGTGAAAATTTTTAGAACGAACTAAGACAGTATTGAAGGAGGGGTGGGGGGAAAAATATCATATCACTGGATACCGTGGCACAGTGATGCCAAGTGTTGTGTGGCGCGGCCAGTGGTTGCTTTTTGGGACTTGTTGGAGCTAGGAGAGGACTTATAACTCTGGGCACGCTCCGTTGCCCATTCCATGCATTGATGTATACTTACATGGCACTTTTTTTTTTTGGCGGCCGACAAGCGGTAGATGCTGTACACATACTATCAAAATGACCTCGAACGATCGGTCTTAGAAAATAACTTGACTGTAACTGTACTTATCTAGCTCTGTGTATTATAACTGACTTGGGTCTACCGGGTCATAGATTTAACTGGCATGATACTTGATTCTCGCCCCAACTTGAATGCCGTCGACTATCCTTCGTTCATAAATGCTAGAGCTTTTGGTCCATGATATGATGTACTCAATCAACGGGACATTGCAACTCGCGGCCCCGTCCAAGCCCTCTCTCATCCTGTGCAAATGTCCGTAAACGGTGTTAAATTAGGGTAAGATAGGATATATGATATTATACCAGGCGATGCAGAAGGGTTCAATAAGATGCTCTGGTCCTTTACTTTGTAGAGACGGAAACCGCTCATTCATAAGTACCAAAAGGGTTCAATAAGATGCTCTAGTCCTTTACTTTGTAGAGACGGAAACCACTCATTCATAAGTACTGAAAGTGTTGAGCTGTTGAGCTTCATTGCGCATGCTTTTGCAACCTTGCAACCTGCTCACGGCACTTTGCTCAACGAAATTGGACTGGGCTATGGGCTTAAACTCCATCGTCTTCTGCCACATGTACATATCCGCTCTTTAATCGATGTTAGTCCGCAATTTGGACAGCCTTCTTACTAGGAATTCATTCGGATTTTAGCTTGACTTTTTTGCGAGCAATTTTTCTTTTTGGATTAGTACTTATGTAGGCAGGGTCTTCAAGATCAACTTATTTCGTTGCTAGAGTGTTGTTTCAATTGAATAACATGTTTCTAATACTGGACTCGCACTGTTTATGCCAGGGTGTAAAAACCCGTCGAGACATGGAATGACCTCGGACTTAGTTTACGAATTGATGCAACTCATTGGGTGACCATGGCAGCGCAGCACTCTCCGTCTACACTTACACGTCATGAGACAATGCCCTAGCCCGGTCTTGAGTATGATTCTCGAATACTTCCTGTGTTCCCACTAGCCATACTTCTCAACGTCAATGAATCTGTCGCAGAAAATAGACCCGGCACGGACTACACTAGACCAAAATTTTTCTCGCAGCATTGATACGATCTTTTGAAAGCAAAGTTCTGCCAAAGCATATGCAGTGTCAACCGTCGTGTACTCGGCCGAGTCATAGCGCATATAACTGTTGAATC